>CM058041.1:94502959-94517544 GCA_030169165.1 Centaurea solstitialis
CGGCTTCTTCGTGGTGAAGGCGTTCGCGGCCGGTGTCATACTGGCCACAGCGTTCATCCATATACTTCCTCAGGCGTTCGAGAGCTTGAGGTCGCCGTGTCTGAAAGAGCATCCGTGGGCGGATTTTCCGTTCACGGGGTTCGTGGCGATGGTGGCCGCCATTGGGACGCTGTCGTTCGAGACCTTGGCTGCGGCGTACCAGCAGACGGCGGCCGCGGCAAGGTGGTCGGAGATGAAGAAATGGACGGTGGTGGGCTTATGGAGGGTCACATTGTGGTGGATGATGATTCCAGTTTGTCGGATGAAGTTCGTCGTTATCGGATTGTTTCACAGGTGAATTATTGTTAAATCATTGATATTTTAGTTTCATTTTTCATCACAAAAGAAAGTACAAAAAAGATAATAATAATTGAAAATATGTTAGAATAAAAACAAAACGTATGATTGGGTTACTTCGGTTGGATAGGTAACATCCTTGGGGGTGTGGGGTGAAAGCCACACTACCAGGGACTTTCGATTTCCAGACTCTGGATCTGGGTTTGTGACCGGTTTGCGTTGGTCCATAGGGCCCCTAGAACTGCCAGTAGGGTTCAGCCATAGGTTGGGTCGGGTCGCAACGGATTAATGAGATTGCCCGTAAGGAGGCCCGATACCGCTGAACATGTGCGCATTAACTTGCCGTTAAAAAAAAAACTTAGGTTGTATGATATATTTTTAAGTACGTTTTTCAAATTAAAATTTTATGTTTTATTATGATAAAACGTATTTTGTTTGATAATATTTAGTAACATAATTCTTTTTCAAAATATCTCGTTTTGATGGTGAAAAATTTAAAATGTTACGTCTCAAGTGCAAATCTTTTAACAGAAATTTATAAATATCGAGGAAGAATTTATTATAATTTAATCTTTCAAATGTCATTAAGCAAAAAGATTTCTACGTAACAAAATTCTGATATGAATGGTTGCAAAACTTAAAATAATGTGAGTAATTTGTAAAGGTCACTATTGCAAGTTTTACAATATTTTTCAAAAAAGTGTAGTGAAATATCTTTTTGGTTAGTATTTAATAAATAACAATGTTACTTATGAAACTGGATCGTAGTTGTAGCAAATATAGGATAACTGGATAACATAACTATGAATGCCGAAATATCAATACCAACATTGAATAAGGTCATCATGTTCAAATTCATCTCATGAGTTGTGGTGAAAAAATAAACTAATGTATACTGATGAGATTTATTACATAGCTCAAATCAAGTTAAAGAGGACTATCTAACTAATAAGATAACGTATGTACTCCAAGCACGAGATCACACATTTCCTTTCTCTTTGTTAGTACCCTCTAGTTGGTACCTTTCTAAAAGAGATTTTAGTTTGAAAGGGTCTAGTAAATTTGAAATTACCATATCAGGTTGATGAACTAACACATTTGATCATATTTTAATAATTGTTGCACACCCTTTACACGCACTTGTAACCATACTCAATTGGCTATACACATGTTAGCATTTGCGCAATATCAAACAAATTCATATGCTCTGCGTAGGTATACACCTCCCATTTACTATAGACAACATCACATGACACACCATCACACATTTGGCAAATACAACATTTTCTAAAAGCATACAATAGCATATTCAACATGTCAATCAATTAAAACATGTATAAATGAGTAAACATTTGTTCCAAAAAGTAATATGAGAGTCGTCTAGGTTTGAACCAAATCCCACCCTTTTAGGCTAGGATTACCAACCTGTAACTTGAATTAATGACCGATAATTTAGTTATAAGGGTCTATATATTCCCTTAAACTTAATTAGAAACGATCCAAAAGGTATAGTGAATTGGGGGGACCATAATTGAGACCCAAGTCGCATATTAGATCGCCTAACTTTCTTTAGGCGTTGAAATGTGTATGAACTCATAATTAAACCCAAAATTAACCAATCTTTTCAACACCTAACCAATCTTTTCAACACCTAACCAATTTCAATAACATCCACAAAATTTAGGGGTCAAAACTCACCCTAATAGAGACAACATAATATTGTCACCAAACAGAATCTAATATAATTTAATCAATAAGATTCATTTAGGGGTCAAAACCCTACAACAATTGGCTAAATATAGTTTAAATCTTTTTATCATTCTCATTTGAACCTCTTTGTTAACTAATATGTTGTTCATGTTTTAAATTATAGGTGCTGGAACTAGGAATCATCATCCATTCTGTAATTATAGGATTATCATTAGGTGCTTCTAAAAGCCCGAAAACGATAAAGCCACTTATCGTCGCGTTGTCTTTCCACCAATTCTTTGAAGGATTAGGTCTTGGTGGATGCATCTTCCAGGTATGTGTTCATATAGGTTCGTTGCAAGTTAACTTTTTATATTTGTCAAAATATAACTAAAAGAAAATACTTAAGCATGTAAAAAAACCTTCATGATACATGAAATTGTTGTAGGCAGGAATCAAGTCGGTGGCTAGAATATTGATGGGTGTGTTTTTTGCGCTTACAACTCCAAGTGGAATTATAATTGGAATATTGATAAGCAATTCATATGAAGAAAATAGCTCCACTGCTCTTGTCGTGCAAGGCGTGTTAAATTCTGCATCAGCTGGAATCTTGATCTATATGGCACTTGTCGACCTTCTTTCACCCGATTTTAAGGATCCTAGGATGCAAAAGAACAAGATCCTTTTACTTACTTCCAATGTTTCACTTCTTCTTGGTAGCGGTCTTATGTCCCTCCTAGCAAAATGGGCTTGAATATGCATATGTATATATATATACACATATGCATATATTAACATGATAGGTATGCTACCCGTGACTCCTTGAGTATATTTGTTTGACCGACAAACATGCTTGTATGGGTATAAAAATAACTCATGAGTTTTTGCATATCTGGTTTAAAATATGGTATTTGTATCTTTTGATATATTTGGGGGCATCCAAACGTATGCTTCATAGCTTAGCCGCTTAGTCTACAAGATGCTACACCACAGAATGCAATCCGGTCGGGTTTTGCGGTATGTACTAATATGTAATGTGCATAAAACATCAATATAGAGTTTCAAATTTTAAATTTTAGTCCATATTCCATACAATACAAAATCTTATGATACATATAAATAAGAAACTATATAATGTCTATACACAAATAATTAAGTCCAAATGCATAACAAAATTAATCAAAGTATTTTTCAAGTATACAGTATTTGTATATTGCAAAAGAAAAGGTGTGGTTTTAGATTTTTTATGAGATTGAAACTCAAGACATGTAGAAGTTTTGAGTTACTAGATATCATTAAACCAAAGATCATTTGGTAATTTAATCAGAGATTTAGAAAGAAATTTAAAACAAAAAAGACTCCAAATTCCAAAATAAACAACCAAATTCCACATTTCAAACTTTGAAGTCTTTCTGGTGGCGTGTTTGCCATAATGCTATCGCTACCCGGGATAATCTTTTTCGCAGACATTGTGGCACCTCTCCTATCTGTCCCATATGTTTCACTGAGCCGGAAACAGTTGAGCACGTTCTTTTTAAATGCCAGTGGACTAAGGCGGTGTGGTTCGGATCCCTTTCTTTGCGTATGGACGACTTCCACGGTTCGGTTATATCGTGGATTACAGATCTTCTCGCCCCGATTACTTCCAAAACGGATCGTTCTTCCTTGTATTCTCGTATTGTTAATGTTGCTTGGCATATCTGGAAGGCTAGAAATTCGTTTATATTTGATGGTAGTGAGCTTTGCCCCTCTCGCATTGTTGATATATGTGTCGTTTTTGATCATGATCTTTCTGCTGCTCTTCATTCCCCTGGTGTTGCGCCTGACTCTTTTGGTCAGAGGGATAAGGAAGTCTCGCCTACGAGCTCACTTAAGTGGCACCCCCCCGCTTCAGGTATTGTGAAACTCAATTGTGACGCCTCCTTTAAAGCTCCTTCTATGGCCACTGGAATCATTGCTCGAGACTTTCAGGGCACTGTCCTCTTCTGTGCTGGTGAATATTTAGTTGTCTCTTCCCCTTTGATGGTTGAACTTGTGGCAATCAGGCATGCTTGCACTCTTGCTTTGGAGCTTCGTTTATCCGGTGCGATCATTGAATCCGACTCCCAAGCCGCAATTTTACTTTCATCGACCAAAGCTGTTCCTCCATGGAGTCTTGGGGCTGTTGTTGAGGACATTCGTCTTTTGACATCCCAACTGAATCTGGCGTTTCTTTGGACCGATCGTCGTTGTAATTCTGCGGCTCATGAAGTTGCTAGATTAGCTTTTAACTCTACTACTAGTTTCTTTTGGGATGTAAACTTTCCTGATCATATTACCTCGATTTCGAGGAGTGATATGGTTTAATGTTATTTGGGGTTTCTTGGTTTGAGTGATGGCCATGCCGAAGCTCAGACCTAGTTTCCCTTTCTTTTGTCAAAAAACAAACTTTGAAGTCTCAATAATTTACACAATATCGACAATCTACTTGTAAATGGCTATTGAGTATTGACCAATGTCTAAGTAATCATATACATCTTTATATATAAATAATACATACATAGGGGTGGGTTCAAATGTGAACAATTTTTTCATTGTGAACGTGAGGACAGCCGAAAGCGCGCCACGTGGCACACATATTCGGTTACAGTGGATGCGATCACGGAGGATTGACGCGATTCATGGGAGGGTGGAGATTATTAAAGGAGGGGACCCGGTTAAAGCCGTCTTTATTGACTGGATGAGTGGCTGAGATTCGTCCTCACGTTCACAACAAAAAATGAGTTCACATTTGAACTTTCCTCTACATACATATATATATTAATAAAAATTAACACGAGTACAACTAGAACTATAGTTTCATAACATCATATTGCGGTTTGAAAAATACAAATCATAAAATGAATCGCAAAAAGTTAATAGACAATATATAGGGTTAGGTTCAATGGAAACTTAAATTTGACTGTGAAGGTGAAGACACCCAATAGTCAGTGGCGGATCTAGAAACTTTTATTATTGGGGGCACATTTAAGGGCGTTTAAAAAAAATTACCGAATAACTCATTCGAACCAATATGATTTTGATTTATTCGGTTTTCAACTTAAATAATTCACTTTAATCAAATAAATGTAACTTGTTCAACTCGGTTTTTGATTATTTTTTACCATTTCATATTATTTTGATTAAACTAATAGCATATGAACACATTTCACATTAATAATTAGTGGCAATATCTTAATAATTTAGATTCAGTTAGAAAGAAATCATTATCATATAACAAACAAAATACGAGAAATAAATGATTTTTGGTTCTTGAAGACTTATAAGATAAGATGTAAGGTTTATAAAGTAATAACTTCTTGAATTATTGGGGGCCTCATTGTAATTTTTGGTTCAAACAATACAATTAATCATAAAACTTAGTGGATAATTTTGGAGGTTTGTTGGGGGCCTATGCCTCCTACCCCTTGGCTTTGCATCCGCCATTGTCAATGGTGCGTCACGTTCCATATTCACTCTGAATATGTATGTATTAATATTATTTAGAGTAGGGACGGACCTAGAATTTTTTTTCAACGGTGACACAATTTGACTATAAGAAATATATACATAAATATTTTTCATAAAATCTCTATTGTACTAATGGTTGGTCCCTTGCTTCCCAAATGTAAAGTCTTAGGTTTGAGTCTTGTTGCTAGCACTTTTTTTAAATAAACACCATAAATGATAAAAACTAAAATCTAGTAAAAAATGAACCTAACAAGACTTGAACCCAAGACATCAAGCTTGAAAAGCAAGAAACTTACCAACTGGACCAAAGAAAACTTCTATTTTAATTACAGTTTTAAAATATATATGGTGGCACACAACAAATTAATACGGTGGCAACCTGTAATTTTTTACATTACGACGACAGAATGGAACGGTGGCATGTGCCACCGTCTCCAACAAGCTAGGTCCGCCCCTGATTTAGAGTACATAACATAACATTTAGTGTTATTCAAAGGCAACAATACTAACAGAATGTTGTATCATTCACTTTAAATAACACAACATTCGATGTTATTCACTTTAAACAATACACGATTATTCAAAGTGAATATACCATGTCGTATGCTCTCGTCTGTTTTCATGTTCACAATGAAACATGACTTCGCAACCGAACTATTTGGTCGGTCATCCCGTTCCTTCAAAAGCCACACGAAATAAAAAAGCCAAGATTTGAAACCGGATAATTCCCGCCATTTCAACATCTCTGCGTGAAGAAAGCAGAGCTCCAAGATCGCCATTTCAGATCGCCATGGATGTGAAGCAAGCAGCAGGCTTATCACTTGATTCTCTAGTTTCATCCTTCAACACTCGCATTGCAGAGCTCCAAGATCTCGTCGTTGCCCGTAACAGTAAGTCCACTTTCACCTACAAAAAAACTTCCCTAATTTTGAACTCATTTGATTCTTTTGTTTTCATTCTGCTGGTTTGTTTAGTGTATCCTGCGAGTAGCATCACCGATTTATCGGCAGTCGATACGACGTTGAAGGCTATGGAGCTTCAATTACAGCAGATCAAAGACCGATTGCGTGAAGAAACCCTAGCCATTCCTAAAGCTAAAGTAAGTAGTAATAATTCACTAGAAGCCCTAAATTTGGTAGTATTAAAAAGAAGTAATTATTTTTCTCTCTAATTTTAGGGTTTTTGTATTGTATATCTTGGGGATACTTTTGTCATTTGTTGTTTTTATGCTTGTCCAAAAGAAAAACCAGGTGTATGCCTTTCAACTATTGATTATTACCATGGAATTTGCCAAAATTTGTATTTTATCGCGGTAGCTATGTAGAACTTGAGCCGGTTAAACAATGTAATGTGTAAACAAACTTGTATAGGTAACACAAGAAGTTTATACAAAATAATATTTCGGATTTAAGGCCCTAGTCCAACCAAGTACATGAAAACATGAATAACAACATAGATGAAAATCTGGACTACCATGAGAAACGATGTGAGACAATCGAAAGAATTATTGTAATTGAACTCTTCGGTAGCTTTGATGGAAGCAAATGATAAACTGGAGAGGGTTGATGATAGCTGTGAAATTTTGTTCTGCTAATGTTACTGTGAGATAAGAAGTCATTATACATTTTCTAAGATCTTGAGAATGCGAAAAGAACTTGACTGTACTACAAGGTAGATTTTGTTTTTTAAATGACAGAGTGCGTACTTGGTGGCTTACCCGACTACAATCCTTTTAAAGTTGACTCAGGCTTGCTTCTTGTTCTATATGTAGAAGCTGATTCAAGCATCTCTACAGCAGCAGAAGAAGTTGCAAAGCATGTCTGCATATGCACCATCATATTTACCTGAAAGGGAAAAAGTTGTGCATTACGATAATAGTTCATGGTATCTCTTTGTCTATGTCGTTTTGAATATTCTTGGCAGCTCTTTGGGTATGACTCCAGCACTAACACCCCTAATTCTTTCATCACATTTTGCTTCCAGTTCCACAAAGGAGGAACCTACAAAACAAGATCATTCATTTGGAATTCATGAACCCAAGGAGGAGCCTGCACCAGTAGCCAAAGTGAGACCCTTTTCCTTCTGTACCTTTTAGGCTAATCACCCCCTGCCAACTGACTTTTAGCAGTCTTGGTTGAGATTTGTTTAGATGGTTCACATTTGAAGCTTGATTTTCTATTTTGTTGATTAACCTGGATCAACTGCACCAGAACAGTCCCCCATCTTTTCGGAGCTAGGTTACAAGATGTTTTCCTCACTTGTATATATTATGACCTTGTTATACTAAAATATAATTCCACAGTAGAAAATAAGACTTGTATTGTAAGATGCATTCAGATATACCACCACTTTTCTGCTTATCATGGTGGTGCTCCCTGTGGATTAAGGTATCAACTTATCATAATTACTAACATGAACAACATTCTTTGGCATTTATAGGAGAAGAAGGGCCGTGGGTCACCACCTTTGTGGTACATTACTGCTAATGAACTGGACTCCTTGTCCTCGTAAGTGCAATCTTCTTGTCTTTACTTTTTAGTAGTTCATGCTGATTAACTTTTCGAGGACACATCAAGTGAATTTTTATACTGCAACATCTGGTCACATGCTGAGCTATTCTTGGGTCAATCTCTCTATGATCTTAGGCTAAGATTATAAACCATAATTGATTGAAATTCCAAAACGCAGGTATATGAGAGGAAGGTTAACTCTAGATAAGATCAATTCAGCCATTAGTGACATGGCCGCTTATGCCGAGGCAAATGCCCAGCTTATTACAGCCCCAAGAAAGAAGGTATCTGAAGACATTTCTCACTATATTTCTGCTCTTTAGTTGTACAAGGAATTTCACAATTGCTGACTAGGATTTTTTTTTTTCTTTTTGAAGCTGACTGAAAGTACCTTAGAGAAAGCTCTGGTAAGGATGTTTAAATGGTCATGCATACTGTATACTTACTTTTATCTGCATTCCTGATTTCTTGGTCATTTGAGACCTACCACAAGAAATGTTTAGGTCCTGATGTTACTATAATTTTTGCATTCTAAGCTAGAATGGACCATATACAGTTTACGTTTACATTTAATGGCTTTTGGAGTAATTATGCTCATGCCTTCCTTACTTTATCATAATTGCAGGAAATAAGAGAGATTGGAATGGCAGAATCAGTGAAGGGCAAACACTTCTTTCTAGAAACCGATGTTAAAGGACCTACACTGAAGCTTGACAATACTGGAAAAGCAATATTAACTGTGAGTTGCCTTTCATTTGGTCAATGGCACCATTAACTTTTAAGGAATCAAAGAAACTAGCAGTAGCAAATGATGGCCAGCTCAGTTGGTCTGATGCATGGGTTATAGATCCCATATGGTGAAGGTCGGGAGTTCGACTCCTGCTGGAGTCCATTGTGGGGGATTTTCCCTGAACGGGTGCCGGGTTCGAATCCTAGTTGATGCCTTGAAGCCCTTTAAAAATGGAAACTGGATGGCTAGGCTGGGGGTGGTTATTCTCCTTGGAGAGGTTTCGAACTCGGGTCATCATGACTTGGTGCCACGGTGGCACGATGATATTTCGTTGCACCAACATGCCGTTCAAAAAAAAAAAAAGAAACTAGCAGTAGCTTATGCCTTGGTATTTGGTTTTGCATCACCAAATAAGGCTCTTTAAATAATGGAAGTGGGTTCTTGTGAAGTTTGGTAAAAATATGGTTTTCAAGTATTAACACAAGAAGTTTGGAATGCTGAGTTGTCGCTTTACAGTCCTATTTTCCCCAAAGAACGTTGGTCCTCTCACCGAAATGGAACATAGAGAAACATAAGTCCAATGCTAAAACTGGCTTTTGAACCTTAACATACTTGATATTGCTATTCCCATATTCTCTTATTCCTTTACATTTGACTTTGATACCCATGTCAACCTTGTAAATTCTCCATTAATGTGCAGGTCCTTCGTCACCTTGGTCGCTTAAGTGAGAGCCGGATTGGCCATCATCGGGTCTTCGTTTTATTAAGGCCTCATTGAGGACACGTTGATTCCACAGGTTATGTTTTTATGAGTTTGTCAACTACTCAGTAAATCTGCACCTTGAAGACTCTTAGATAAGGTATAAACATTCAAAAGCTATAAGAAAAGCTAGAACTATTCCATAGGATTTGGATGTTTGCTTTATTATGAATATTTTACATGTGTAATAAACTTGTTAACCTTCAAATTATCTTTTCTTTACTCAAACAAGTCTCAGGAACATGAAGATATAGCCTTTTCTTTTTTCTGACTTGAAGCTTACATGATGTTCATATTGCTTGAAATTGCAACATTAATGGCTTTAGATTTTTTGCTGCAAGTAACTTCACTGCATCTTTCGTGTACAACTGTACATTATGACGTATTATTGTATTCAGAAGGAGACTTTGCTTTTCTGTTAGCGTAGTTAACTACCAATATATTTGTGAACAATACTTCTGTTTGTAGAAGTTAGCCAATATGAATAGTCTAGTTGGCATTCTAAGTGTTTCTTCTGCTATATTTCAGTTAATTTTGCTATCTGTTTAGCTATCTCATGGTAACACCAGGTGCTTTTTTTAGTATTCTTGAAAATATGTTGATTGGTTAGAAACAAATCTCCAAATACAACAGCTAGAATCGCTCATTGTTGGTCGACTAACACATGGAAATGGTTCATAACTTGACTACAGAAGCATGACTTGACAACAATTAAAATTTCAATCGAGTAAATCCAAATTAACAATACATCTGGATTTGGTGTTTACATCTTGTAAAAATGCCTATCTCAATTATAGAAAACAGATACCAAATCAACATTATAGAAATAAGATATCATGCACATTTGAAGCCTTTTGGAACCTTTTTTCCACAAGAATTGAGCACCAAACTAAGAGCAATAGGCACTTTGACCTTGAGTAGACCAAGCACATTAGCCTTAATTGCTGTGCACAAACACAATGCTGCTTCAAGGTCTGCTAGACCCTTGATCAATGTGCAACATTCGCTATCGGGTTGAGCCCCAATGACCTCGTGAACCAGCCCAAGCCAGTCACCACACACACCGAACTTTAGGGTATCTTTTGGGCACTTGTTTGATCCAGATGGACTCATCTTAGGAGGGCATGGCACCTTGTTTGATGAGACACAAGTGAAAGCAATTACATTAAGCAATATGAATAGAACAATTATCTTGGAAGAATTCATGTTTGGGCAATAAACATAAAAGGTGGAGCTACAAATCTTGATACTTATTTGGTATATGAGTTATCTGTTGATGATAGACTTAGCATGAATGGGTGGCTCTCTCACACAAACTGCCAATATACTTCTGCCCACATGAACAGTTTGTGGTTTGTAACTTCTTAAAAACCCTTAATTGAAATGCTTTTATCTTCTCCTTTTATTTTGGTTTTTCTGATTTGGGTTAAATTAATATTTGCCAATAATGTTTTTTTTAATAGCCGGTGATGATACGGAGTAAACCCAAATTCTTACCGGTTGAGCCACCTCTGATCTGAAGGGGCGTTAGGTTCAACATAAGGTTTTCGAGGGATATTGGTTTTGTAGAAGGATTGAATTTTTTGTTGTGTTTGGTTTGTAGGGTTCATAGAAACAAACATAAATAGTTTCTTTTTGGAAACAAGAAAAGATTTATTGAACCAACTAGCGAGGAGCTAGAGAAGTACATTTGTTAACCGTGACAATAGGATTTCTAAGCCAATCATTCCAATTTAAATTCCTACCCAGTTTCGTTCTAATTCTAATCCAATCAAAAGTGAGGAGTTGAATTGAGTTGAAATTTTCTTTCATGTTCTTCATACTCCCCTTGGAAAGCTTTTCGTTCCTTTGCTTCCACATGAAAAAGGCCATGACAATAACTTTTCCGTTCTCCTTCCCGTGTTTGCTAGCAAGGTTGTTTTGAACCGCAACCCATAGTCCATTTGCCAAGTCTAAGTTAACCGGCCACTGCTTCCACCATTACTGATATATCTGCCGTTACCTCCCGTGTCGAGAGCATTGTGCTAGTAGATGATTGATGGTTTCTGCGCAACGTGGGCAGTCGTCCGAGGCCACATGTATACCCCGTCTTATAAGGTTATTTTTAGTTGCCAATTGATTCTTATGAAATTGTTTCATATTTTGGTAGTTTTTACGTAACTTTTTCATTCTTATGAAACTGTTTCATATATTTTTATGAAACCTTTTGATTTTACGTAAAAGCACCGAAATATGAAACAGTTTCAACAAAAAATGAATCATATAATATAAGTTTATCATATTAAACAAATTTCATGAACCAATTTTATCGATTTAACCATTGAAATCGTCTTTTTGGCTTCGGTTCACAAGTTTTTTTCCCTTCCAAACTCGGTCCTCCTAGTCAATATACACTATCTTTCTATCTATGAAAAACTATCCCCAATAGAATCCTTTCCAATCTCGGTAAACATGAGCGAACCTACTAAGAGCATCCACAGTGGTGGAACCTCAAAAAACTTCACTTACCATATTTTCCTGCCACGTCATTGTCATCTCAACAAACTAAGAACCTTCTTAAAGCTCTACAATGGAGATGCTGACAAAAACCTCACTTTCATTTTCTTATTTATGATATAAGTTTTATTTATGTAAGTTATTGTATAACAGAAAAGGAAACTATTACAAGAACCTGAGTTCTTGTTCAAGCACCCGGGTTCCAATAAGAACATGTGATTGGACAAGAACCTCTGTGCCATGATGAAGGTTATTGTAAAAACCCCATGAAAAACCTCAGAAAGAACCTCCATTGTGGATGCTCTAAGCGGGATCGTGTGCACCTGCTGACCTGATTATGGCAAGAGAAAACTTTAGATATCCTAAAGGTGCACCCACTTGTTTTTAAGAGTGCCCTGAAATATTTTAAAACTAATTATATAACAAAAATCTAAGCTAGGAAGGATGTTCATGATTTTTTGAAATAAAACACCTTGCAAGGTGGCTTGAGTTCAATTCACATTGTAACAAATATGTAGTTTTTTGGTTTGGAACAGGAGAGTGAGTAACTTCTATCTTCACTCTTCATCTTTTTCAATCCTAAATCACTTTTGAGTAATCTATTCATTTCATTTTCGTTCCTAAATTTGTTTTCATTTTTTTTTATTAATTGCATTCTCATATGCTTTTGTAAATTATCATGTTCGTAATGATTAATTTTGTCCAAAAATATGAGTTCTTTTATCTTTAGTATTTTGTGATTGTTTTTAGTTATTAGTTTGATTGTAGCTGAAATTCTAGATATTAGGAACCGAAATAAAATGCATAGTTAATTTTGATTTCCAAAACATGTTTTTCAATACTAAGAGCTCTAAATTCATAATGAAGTGTGATTAAAAACTTAGAAAAAGCATAGGGAAATCAACAAAAAATCTAAATATATTCCCGCTAAAAAAAGTATTACATACAAACACATTAATTCAGATAGCCGTAGAGGATTGAATAGAAAATCAATTATACGACAAATATGTTTCTCTTTCAAGATCATGATTTACATGTGATGTTTTGAAAAGTCTTCCATATGGAATTAATGCTTCATATTTTTCTTTTTATCTTACATAACGCCATGAGTACCACACAAAATACGGGTTTTGTGGTTTTACTGCCACATCACGTCAGCTTTCTAATATCCCACCCTCAAATTATCACTAACCTTTCAAATCTCGTAATACAATATTTCATACCCTCTACATTTTTTGATTTCTTTAAAATATAAACAAGGAGTGAGAAAGAGAGAAACTGCGAGAAAGAGAGAGTGAAACTGTGAAACCAACGCCGAAATCGCCGGAGGGCATACCACGAAACCACCAAAACCGCTGAAACTAGCGCGAAACCAAGCCGGAACTAAATCCATGCTACACCTAATTTTGTTAAAATATTAAAAATAGTAATTTTTAAAAATAAAATTTCAAAAAAAACTAACAAACTATTACATTTTTATTGATTAAGTCTTTAAACTATTTTTTTCGAATGAAAAAACCATTAAACTTTCACAATTTGAATGATCAAGTTTGTGAACATTTTTTTTGAATAAAAACTATTAAACGTTCTCATTTTAATGATTAAGTTATTGAACATTTTTTGAATAAATAAACCATCGAAGTTTTAAAAATTGGTTATCAACGTTCTTTTAACAACAACAAAACTACATGCAAACGACCAGGAATATTTTAAAGGGGATAGTTCTCCGAAATGTATTAAACTGTCCCCAAAAATCTATTGTGTGTATCAACCTACGAAAATTGCTATTGTGTGTATCAAAGTTTATTTTTTGTTCTATTGTGTTACACATGACCGGAACAACCGGTTATCAACCGGTTACCTCCGGCGACCACGTTCCGATCACTGTTTCGGCGCTCTTCCGACCATTCTTTGCACGGGTGATCATCTTCGGCATTGGTGGAGGTCGGCATTGGAGGTTCTGGTTGCGATAACGATGGGTGGTGGGTTTTGGTTGCGATGGCGATGAGTGGCGGGTTCTGGTTTAGGTGGCGATGGGTGGTGGGTTCTGGTTGCGGTGGCGATAGGTGGTGGGTGGCGTTTGAGGTCGGCATTGGAGGTCGGCATTGGAGGTCGTCGTTGGAGGGCGGTGATGGTTTGCAACAACATCGATGATGGTTTGCACGGTGGTTCGCAGTTTCCGGCGACGATCTCCGGCGATGGTTTACCGGCTAAACAACGGCGGTGATGGTTTGCAACGATGGAAATGGGTCTCCGGAGATGGTTTGTGGTGGTTGCAGCGGCGGTATTGGGTCTCCGGTGAGTGTTCTAGATCTCCGGCGACATCTCCGGCGATGGTTTATCGGCTAAACAACGGCGAGGTCGGCATTGGAGGTTCTGGTTGCGGATAACGATGGGTGGTTGGGTTTTGGTTGCGATGGCGATGAGTGGCGGGTTCTGGTTTAGACGTGGACGATGGGTGGTGGGTTCTGGTTGCGGTGGCGTTAGGTGGTGGGTGGCGTTTGATGGTCGGCATTGGAGGTCGGCATTGGAGGTCGTCGTTGGAGGGCGGTGATGGTTTGCAACAACAATCGAT
>CM058041.1:94522674-94539336 GCA_030169165.1 Centaurea solstitialis
GTCTGGCCGAGTCACAGTGAGATATACAAGAGACCCTACGAGCTGACGGTACCGAGTGGGGTCCTGTAGCGGGGTGCCCGCATTAGGTGTCAAGTGGAGGTTGTGTTCCAATGGTGTGGAGGCGACTTTGTTATCCGAAAGGCCGGCCTTTGAGAGAAGGTCAGAAACATACTTAGCTTGACAAAGATAAATCCCGGATGCATCAGATAGAACCTCGAGTCCAAGGAAGTAGTGAAGGTCGCCAAGATCCTTCATCTCAAAACTGGAGGAGAGAGACTGCTTGAGGGAAGCAATACCGTTAGAATCATCCCCAGTAATGATCATGTCATCAACGTATAGAAGAAGGAGAATGCTTCCAGAATCAGAAGTGCGGGTAAAAAGACCAGAGTCATAGTTGCTTGCGGAGAACCCCAATGAGAGCACGGTTTTGCTGAATTTCTCAAACCAAGCGCGAGGAGCCTGTTTGAGGCCATACAGGGCTTTGCGGAGGCGACAGACATGGCCGGTAGGCAGGGAGACACCCGGAGGGGGAGTCATATAGACTTCCTCAGAGAGATCGCCATTCAGGAAGGCATTCTTGACATCCATCTGGAAGAGAGGCCAATGCTTGGTGGCTGCGATAGCGAGAAGGCTGCGAACAGATGTGATGCGCGCAACAGGCGCAAAAGTCTCCTCATAGTCAATCCCATATTCTTGGTTGAAGCCCTTGGCGACAAGACGGGCTTTGTATCGATCAACAGAACCATCAGATCTGGTTTTGATCTTGAAGACCCATTTCGAACCAATGGGTCGCTTGCCAGATGGAAGCAAAACAGAATCCCATGTGTGGGCCTTGGCGAGAGCACGAAGTTCCTCCTGCATAGCTGCTTGCCATTGTGAACAAGAGGCAGCTTCCTTATATGAAGTTGGTTCATGATTGGATAATAAGGTGGCATAGCAGTGATAATCACGAAGATGAGCAGGAACTTGTCTTACCCGATCAGAGCGGCGAACAGGTTCTGACGTGGATGGTCCAGGATCCGGAGATTCAGCAGATACCTCAGGTGTAGGCGGAGGAGTTGGTGCAGGATCAGAGGGCTGACCCAGAATGTCAGAAGCAGGAGGAGGAGTTGGAGGGATAGGTGGAGCAGACTCAGGAAATATAGGGATGGGTGGAGACTCAGTGTCAGGCAGGGAATAATAGGGAACATGTTCCCAAAAGGTAACATTTCTGGATATACGTAAGCGTTTGGATACAGGATCCCAGCAGCGATACCCTTTGTGCTCAATGCCGTATCCGAGAAAGAGGCATAGGCGGGCACGAGGTTCAAGTTTGTTGTGTTCATGGGGTTGAAGTTGAACGAAACACGCACATCCCAGACTTTGAGGAGATCATAAGCTGGGAGAACTCCATGTAAGACTTCATAGGGAGATTTGTTGTGGAGTATGGGAGTAGGATGTCGATTGATGGTATAGACGGCAGTAAAGGCTGCTTCTCCCCAGAAGCGGGCAGGACATTTTGCAGAGACAAGCAGGGTGCGGACCGTATCAAGAATATGCCTATGTTTGCGTTCAGCACGACCATTTTGTGGGGAAGTGCCAGGACAGGAGTACTGGGAAATTGTTCCTTGAGATCTGAGGAAGGCAAGGAGAGAGGATTCTTTGTACTCCATGGCGTTATCGGCACGAAGAATCTTTATGGGTTTCGAGAATTGTGTTTGAATCATGCGAGCAAAAGTAATGTAGAGCTGAGGT
The DNA here is from genome assembly GCA_030169165.1 of Centaurea solstitialis. Lineage (NCBI taxonomy): Eukaryota > Viridiplantae > Streptophyta > Magnoliopsida > Asterales > Asteraceae > Centaurea > Centaurea solstitialis. Next base: position 94,524,409 of record CM058041.1, read on the forward strand.
AGCTCTGACCGATGCTTCATAAGGTATATCCAGGTGAAGCGAGTATGATCATCGATAAAAATAACAAAATACCGAGCACCACCCATAGATGGATGTGGTGCTGGTCCCCACACGTCAGAGTGAATTAAATCAAAAGGAGAAAAGGATTTAGATTCATTAGTGTCAAAAGGAAGGGCATGATGTTTGCCAAGTTTACAGGGTAGACAGGAAATGTCAGAAGAAGTAACATGACCTAAGGATCCTGAACTAGCTAACATTTTTATTCTACTGGAAGATAAATGACCCAGACGAGCATGCCATAGATCAAGGGAAGACGAAGGAGATACTGAAGCAACGACTCTTGGAGACGAAAGAGGAATCCGAATGTAGACGACTTCGAGAACCCGTCCAACTCTACGGCCTACACCAAGGGTCTGCTTGGTCTTCGGATCCTGTATAACACAACCAGAAAAATCAAAGAACATTAGTAAGCCCATTTCTTGGAGTTGCGTAAGGGATACAAGGCCTATTGCTATGTCTGAAACATGTAAGACTTCAGGTAACTGAATATTTTCCGCCAATCCCACAGTAGGATGAGGGGAACGTCGCTTAGAAATAAAACCAGTGGGATAAGGAGACATGTGGTTGAAGCACCCAGAGTCAAAAATCCACAGAGTACCTGAGGGACCTGAAGGAGTTGAGTGAGGAGGGTTCATCCCCATGGACCCGGTCATAAGTTGCGCCATAAGTTCTTGATTCCGGCGCATAAGATCTATCAGATCTGGTGATGAGGATGCAGATGCAGCGATAGGCATTCCAGTAGGCTCATGTGGAGCAACGAATCTGGCCGCCGACTGATTGTGTGAGCTATAGGGCTCATGTGGAGCAGTGAATCTGGCAGAAGACTGCTGTTTCTTCGGGTTTTGAGGGCATTCAGAGAGGAGGTGACGAGGATGTTGAATGCCACAGTATTTGCATCTTCTGTTTGGGCAATCAACCAGGAAGTGAGAAGGTGAGTGACAGAACGCGCACTCATTGGTTGACGGTTTTCCCTGAGGTTTGTTGTAAGAATTCTGGAAGCCTTTTCCCTTTGGCTTGGAGCTGGAAGGGGTATAGAACACTGATTCAGATGGAGCCGGGGCGGGAGTTCGGAGTTGAAGACGTGTTTCTTCACTCAGTAGTTCTGTGATGGCATCGTCAAGCGAGGGAAGAGGATGCCTATGTAGAAGGGAGGCTCGTACATTCTCGTACTTGTCTTGAAGACCCATGAGGATGGTGATCAGGTGTAACTGATTGAAGTAAGCCTGATAGAGAGTCGCGGTGTTATCATGGACTTGGGGAGCACCCATGTTCAAATGATCGCGAATGGCTTGCATCTCAGAGATGTAGGAGCTGACTGGTTGATCTGGAAGTTGCCGTTTGGTTTGAAAAGTTACCCATAGCTGATACTGGTGTGCAAGGCCAGTAACTGAGTAGCGCTTTGTCAGAAAATCCCAAAGGCTTTTGGCAGTCGTAAAGCCAAGGAATTGTTGATTGATCTCTGCGGTTGTTGAGGCATTAATGAACCCAAGGATTTTAGCATTGTTAATGTCCCACTCATTAACACGCTTGGCATAGTCGGTCGTGGATTCGTTTGCAGTTCTTGTTGGAGCTGCAGTTGTCCCGGTGACATAAGAGTAAAGACCATGAGATTTCAAGAGGATGGTCATGTGGTGATTCCAGATGATGTAGTTATTCCCATTGAGAGTAACAGATATGGGATTCGAATGAGTGAGGTTCGAAGTCATGGTAGGTAAGGGAACAAGGGCAATAAAAAAAACTGGTTCGGAAAATACTGTAAAACGAGAGAGGCAGAGTTTCGACTTGGAGATCGGGTTCCGACTTCGGAAATCAAAAGATTTTCCAACTCGAAAGCCGATTCAGGAGAGAGTGTAAAACGAGAGAGGCAGAGTTTCGACTTGGAGAGCGGGTTTCGACTTCGGAAATCAAAAGATTTTCCAACTCGAAAGCCGATTCAGGAGAGAGAGAAAAATCCGATTCGGATTTTCCGATTCGGAAAATGAATTCGGAAATCCGATTCGGAAAAGGGGGTCGAAAAAAGAATTCGGAAATTGAATTCGGAAATTGGTTCGGAAAACGAATTCGGATTTTCCGATTCGGAAATTGAATTCGGAAATCCGATTCGGAAAAGGGGTTCGGAAAAAGAAGAAAACTCCGACTCGGGAAAGAGAAATCCGAATCGGAAAAGATGAACTCCGATTCGGAAAAGGGAAAACCGATTCGGAAAAGAGAATCCCAACTCGGGATTTGAGGAGCCTAATGCTCTGATACCATGTTAGAATTGGAAAAGGATTAGAGAAATCTGTATTGATTTAGAAAAGAATAATTTACAAAAGAGGTAAAACAACCCTATTTATATACAGGGAAAGCTTAACTAAGAAGCTAACTATTTAACCCTAATGGGCTGAGACCCATGGGCCAATATGTACACTAACAGTTAATATTCAAATGAGCCAAGAAATATCATTTATATAGGTGTTCTTAGATAAAAGGTTTTCTGTGTAATCAACTGAAATTTTTTATGATCAATTTTTAACCTAAATAACTTATTATAATTATATGTGACGAGTTTCCTTTCGTAACCATTTTGATATAATGATCTTTTTTCTTAATTAATGTAACAACTTTTAAGTTTCTTTCTATTTCATAATCATTTTAAGTGGCAAATGTAGTTTTAGCCTACATAGTCTACTAATGGTCACGTTGTTAAGTGTTATAAGAATTACTAATGGTCTATTAAAAATAATATAGAATATAAAAATTTAAATGTTTGTTTACATCATATAATACTTTTGATTATTGTTACATGCACAATTACATATATTTTCAAGTCAAAGGTTACGAGTTAATAAATAATTGTTAAAATTAATTATATTTATACTATCTTATCTTGATTTTATATGTGAAAAGAAGTATTATTATTCGAAATCACTAAATTATTGCACCAAAATTAAAAGTATTATTCCAACAAATTGTATAACACAATAACTGTGTTCTAGTACGTGATAATTTATGAAAAACGCTTTCAACTGATTACATTTGTTGACATTTGGGCCAGTCAGTGTCATACCATCTTTCAGTATAGGAAAACCAAAAAGAAAAAGGAGATATTGAATTGAAAAGGGTGATTATCGGATATATATATATATATACTTAAATATTTATACAATTGTTTGTATAATTATTAAAAACCTTTTCATGTTAAGGGATATTCTTTTTGCTATTTTAGCTATAAATGACTTGCCTAACTTTTTTTTTGTATGTAAACTGTAAGTTTTTGAGTAAGTTAATATGTACCAATTAATCTCCCAGGCAAACTAATTGTCTAGAGTCATTGCAGATTACTCTCCATGGCCATAGGGGTGCACCAAAATTTGAACTCTAGGAATATGAAATTTCCACTACATCCTCCTGAGTCTTACCAGTGCACCTCAAACAAAGTAGTTACTTGCCTCAAATTTTGTCAACTATTATGGCAAGATGATTAAATTTGGTGGTACGAAGCCATGACAAAATAGACATCAACAATAGAATGAGTGCATTCAGGGTAAACTTATTCCGATTTGTAGCTCTTAACTTATTGTTATTTAATTGGTTTAGATCTTCTATTTTCAAATTATTTAATTGGATGTCTTTTGTTGGTAAGCTTGGTAAATGACCTCTTAGACAATTTTCTAGACCTTCGTTGGCATTTAGATGTTTCTAACCATTCTAGTTTAAATAAAGTTCGTGTAAAAGCGTTTTACATTTTTCTTCTTGGAATGCAACCTAACCGACAAACCCTAAGCGAATTTATGTTGCCCACCCATGAACATCATGTAAATAAAATCCAGATCTAGTGCATATCGATCTACTACATCTATCGTAATCAATTCCTCACATGAGATGAAATTTAATCGAAGTTCAGGAGAACACATAAGACATTTGTCAATAACTTGTTTCAACCTGTTGCTAAATTGGTTTGGGTATAGATCTATATTAAACTCCTGAATGTTTGAATGAGTTGAATAATCCGTTACTAATTTTGTACTCAACCACATCGAGTTAACCTTTTCTTTTACATTTTAAGTTGTACGATGTGAGCTGGAATAGGTTAATATAGTAAGAATCATGATATCAGTAGTTATAAGAGCTACTTTTATTGGTCGAATGGATGCAAATTTGAGCATTTCTATACATCTAATTTAAAATTTTCAAGATAGACCAAAATAATCAATAAGGATACGTTTGATTTATTGTGATCTAAACAAAGCAATTACGTCAAAGTTTTTCATTAGGATCATAGTTTTCAAGTGAAACAATTATTTAGGATGTACTAGTTTTAAAAGCGTACAAATAATATTAAATATGATAGTTATATAAAATCATTACGTACACTATAAAAAGAAAATACAAGACAACTAGAAAGGTCAAAAGTGTTTGTCTAGATTTTTATAGCTATAATTTCTTTCAAAAATTAAAGTAAAAATACCAAATTACACATTTTCAAATTTAGAATAGACATTTTCAAATTTTCTTAGAAGTAATTCTTCTATGTTTGTATAACTAGAATGACTAAACATTAAATAACAAATAAATTGGTTATAAAATCTTATTATTTTAAGAAAAATATATTATTAAATAGTCTTATTGAATGATAATAGAAATTATTTATATTAATTTTAATACAAATGAAAATGGAAGGTTTCCCATTTCAAGACAAACAACAAGATGGAGAAAAAAGAAAAGAAAAGAACAAAAGAGAAGGAGTCTCATGTTTTTTGTTTGTATTTTTGTAGGGTTCTTAATTGCTTTATCATAGATTTGTGGGGTCATTTTGCAATAAATTGATACTTTTTTTCCTTTTCTAAAAACAACTAATCTTGTTTCTTTGATTTTTTTTCTTCGATAGCCCCCTTGAACTTATTGGAATGTTCTGTTTAACCCCCTTAATGTTTCAAATTTCACTTTTACATCATCAATCTCCATCAGTTTCCACTATTTATAAGGAAATCTTTAATAATAATATGGTTAAGATAGAGAAAGAAAATGACTTTTTGGGACCTAAGCAAGTACTTTTTCCAGCATAAATTATCTAAAATGGTGAAAGTGTAAAATTCCTAAAATTTATAAAACTCTAAAAAAGATTACTTTAGATAAATACTTTTTAATTATAATCCCACTAATAATAGATTTTATAATTATATGTCTATAGATAAAATAATAATTTATTTAATATATGTAAATATTTTAATATTTTAAAAGTTTTTTTTTTTTTTTTTGTAAATGTAGATTTTTAGGTTTGCTGACGTACAACAGCTAATTTGTGAACAACCATGAAAGTTATATTTTTTTTATTTATTTTTTTGATAAAGTTTAACAGGAATATTTTGGAAATGCTTTAATAATTCATGTGTATTTGTTTTACGTTTTAAAAGTTTTAATTCATCGAAAGGAATACAGAAAATAATTTATAACTATTATATTTGTATTGTAAAACGATGAAAAACAACGAATTATTTATATATGTCCATTCTCATTTATTAAAGTAAACTAAAATTTTATTTTATAAGTTAAGAAACACATACGATTATGTTTCATGTCATAAATACTTGAAGTTATTCATTAATTTGATTTTTTTTTCTTTTTACTCGCGATTTATGAATAATATTATCCCATGATGCAATAAATAGGTTCTTATATTAACAAGTAAGGATGTCAGCAAACTTGACAATATTGTCATTTAATATCAACTTATAACAATTTATTTATATACACGGTATACAAGTTTGAAAATTTGATAATGCGTTTATTTTTATAATAAAAAAACCATTAAATAATTAAATATAGCTGAGTTACAATATTAAAAAAAATTACTTTTTAATAGAACTCAAAAAAGTTATAACATGAAGCTTTTGTCGCCAAAAAGAATGTTTTTCCCATTAACCTAATCTTTCGTATAACTTAATATTATTCGTAAACCGCAACATATTTTAACGTTGAAATCTAAGAAAATTCTAACAGAAAACAACAAACATTAACATATTCAAAATGAAATACAATGAATAATAACATACTTTAAAGTTTAACATTAACATAACTAGCTAGCAAACGTTAACAATTTTTAACATACCTTAACATGTAACTTAGTTAAGGCATCCTCATGTAATTATGCATCCAGGTGCAGATGGATGAATAACGAGTTTTCCCCAACTTCACAAATAGCATGCTCTTGATCTTCCCCCTATAGATAGATATATGATCATTTAACCCACAAAAGTGTGGGAACCAAGAGAACAAATGTGTCTTGTTTTATTTTACCTAAATTCTTTCTTTTTAATATAAGACGAGGATTTATAATATTTATTAACATATATATGTTTTAGAAAATGAGTTTTCGTTTATTTGTTCGTGAAACAAAAAATAAAACCATGCATAACATTTGTTATAGACTACTACGAATGTCATTGGAGGAAAAGTCATGAGTTCCATACAATATAATATTATATATATATATATAGGATGGATTCAAATGAAAACTTATTTTTTATTGCAAACATAACGAGAGTTAAGGGCGCATCACGTATCACATTTTGAATAATACAACATTTAATCTGAATGTTGAATTAAATGTTAAATAAAGCATAAACATTCAGTTTGAATAATCATGTATTATTCGAACTGAATGTGACAGTGGTGTGCTCTCCGTTGTCCCCACATGCATAATAAAACTTAGTTTGCAGTCAAACTTTCGTCTATATAGATTCAATGTTAAAAAAAGTTCACCACAACAGTCGCCATAGTGCACCGTGGCTCAAGGCTTGTGTCTTACGCCACATTATACCTAAAGTACACCAAGTGTAATGCAAAATTTTTATAACACGATATTTGATTTAACCTTATCTTATCAATTTTTATTTGTTAGTTTTAAATATATATAACTTAACTAAAATCGTTTCTTAACATTGATTCTTAGAATAATAGTAAAACAAACAATTGCTTAAATTGTCCCTATATATGATATAGAGATTTGTAATCCTAAATCAGACCTTAAAAAACGCTATGACCTGGTCATGCTTCCACCCAAAGCTTGAAGCTTGGCCTTACCGACACGGCACAAAGTGGAGGTGTTCAAAAGTTAGAAGAATGCAATAAGGTATAACATAAAAGTTAAACATAAAAACAAGTCATATAGAAAAACAAGAGGGGGTGTGTGTGTAATATACAAAACTTAAAGGTAATTAATCTATATATTCTATTATATTACAAGGACATCTTTCGAAAGAACTTGAGAAATACCAATTATGTCCCTACCATCGCGATGCAATACAATTCGAGCGTCCAACAACTAATACCATCCGTCAGATTAAATTCAAACCAATCTCCACCGTTGATCGTAATGCAGGTCCATCTTACTAGCCCTCTTCCCCTATCCACCCTATCATTTCTTTCTACAACAAACTCTAACCCAAAATAAAAACTCATTGAAACGGCGAACGGCGGGGGACACCCTTCCGCCGGTTCGCCGTCAATTCCTCCGCCGCCACCGCCACTGCCGTCGAACGAATCGTGGACTTTGAGGTTCTTTTTTTCCTCACGATCTCGGTGGTGGCGGTGGAGACGATCGTACGGCAGTCGAACCCGGTGGCGCTCGAACCGGACGAGGTTCGTAGCGAAACGAACGGTTCGAGAACCGAGTCGGGGGTCATTAAACCGTCGTCGAAACCCGGTTCAGGCAAAGTGAGCACCTCGCACTCGTGTAGATATTCGGACATCATTCCTTCGCTTCTAAGAATATGTTTAATCTAATAAGACAAAAAAAAAATAACAACCAATGGAGATAATTAAGTTTTTAGAATTCGATAATTTATGATAAAAAGATGGCAAGTTTCAAGAAAAATTCCTAAAAATAATCAAAACCCAGTGGAAAGGGTATACAAATATCAAATGGGTAGGCAATAAAATTTTATAATTTTGGTGCTAAATGCAAAGAATTTAATGTTTGCATAAAATAAATATACATTATACTATAAATATGTGTATGCATATATAGAAAGAGAGAGGGGGAGAAGGAGAATATGATCAGTTGTTGAGGTTACGAACGAAAATCAACAATAATTTTTCCGTCAATAATTCAAATTTTGGTTGAGAAAATTAGGGTTTATATATATAAATAAAGACGTACATATACGTACCTAAGTACGTGTATGTGTACATAAAAACGAGGATTTTGGAATTTTCAAGAACAATCTTGAGAAAATAATAAATTTTATTTTAAAGAAACTTATGAAATGGGTTAATCTTAAAATTTCAATTTTAGTACAAATATATACGGAATTTTAAGGTTAATATAATAAACAAACATCCCCACATACATTTAAGTCTATATAACACATGTATATATATATACACACATGAGAGAGAAAGAAAGAAAGAAAGAAAAAGAGAGGAAGGGTTATTGATAATTTTATCAAGAAAACAAGAAATAGAGATGGGTTTGGTTCAATAATTCAAAACTTGGTTGAAAACCCAAGAAACATAGGTTATATAATATAGATATAGATATAGATATATATAGAGAGGGATGAGAGAGAGAGAGAAATTAAAGAAGAAAAAAAGAACCTTGCAGAAAATAGAGCAGAAGAGATATGGGTGTTGCAGGGCTCTGTCACAGCTGATGCAGCAATTGCTTGAGTTTCTACATGCTCTTGTTTGTGGCCTTGGATTTAAAAACACAACTTTTGCACTGTTTGTTGTGTAAGACTGTTTATTTAATTTGTACAACAACATACATACATACAAACAATTAATTAGTTAAATATTAAACAAAATCCATTCATACAAATTATATACAAATATACATATATACTCACTTGAACATAAGAACAATCCATTAGTTTCTCAGCATCTCCAACTCTAATAACATCATGATACACATACCTCCTTATCTAACAAACAAACAAACAAACAATTAATTAATAAACATACAAAATTCTAAAGAATTGAACTAATTGAATTATATATACATGTATATATATAGAGAGAGAGAGTGATAGAGAGAGAGACCTGTAGGAGACGATGAGAGCCATGAGGGGTGAGACAGTGAGGGCAAAGACCCTGGCAACAATCAACACAAAATATGTTTTTCTCATTCTTTTTAGAATCTTGATGAATTATGCAACCATCATAGAATTTCTCAGATAGAAGAGATTCAAGCCACACTGGTAAATTCATTGAAGACAATGATTCAACCTACATATACAAAAAAAACATCAATTAACTAAAATACTAAATCTTTAAAGATTAAACAATTAACTAAAAAATGGAATTAAACCCACCCACCATGTTTTCTTGAAAAAGAAAATAGATCAATTTGTATATTTGATGGGTATTTGATGAAGATATATAGGGGGTAATATGGCAATGGTGTGTGTATATATATATATATATATATAATCTAGAGAGAGAAAGAGGAGAGAGAGAGAAGGAGAACGGCGCCTGGGGTGCAGAAAAGAGGTGAAGAGGAGGTATGGTGTCGCCAATATTTAAGAAAGAAAAAAAAGGTGTGGTCTTTTTGGCTTCTTCCTTCTCATTCTACACTATAATCTTCTATCTGTGTTTTTCTTTTCTTTTCTTTTTTTTTTCTTTTTTTAATATCACACGGTTATGTGATTTGATTCATTTTATTACAGCATTCGTATTGAAAATGTTTTTTATGTAATTTTGTAATTGGTGAATTTTGGAAATCAACTTATATTTTGATTATTTTTAAGAAATTTTTGGAGATAGAAACTACTGGCTAGGTTAAAATCTCAAGAATATTGACTTTTTTTTTTATTTTAAAGAATTTGTTTGAAATGTTTTAGAAAGGTGTATAGACTTGGATGTATGATGTATCAAAGGTCCTTATGTGAATTGAAAACGAAATAATAGTATTTGGTTTCATATAATATAATTTTCTATATCCTAGTAAAGATAAAGAATCGTCTGAGAAGGAGATTAAGTTAAGGGTGAAAAATGCAATAATTGAATTTGGATCATTGATCTCTTTAAGACTGTGTTGACAAACTAGTTGATAAATTAACTATTAGCTGATTAGCTAGCTAGCTGTTGAGTATGTAAAATAACTAAAAAAGATATCTTCGGGTATAATAATTAATATTAATAACGGTATAATTCAAAAATGCTACAAAAAGCTTCTGAAAAGCTACTTCAACTAACATTTCAATAAACTAGCTTATAAGGCCCTCGATAGCGCATCAGGTATGTGGGCAGGCTCATGTGCGGGCTTTCTCGGGCTCGTGCAGGCTGAGGGCTTGTGGGTAAAGCTGATGTGGCAGCTCGGGCTTTGTGGACTTGTGGGTTGCGCTACCGAAGGCCTAAGCTAGTTTATGGTTCATCCAAACATAAACTAGCTTATAAGCTAGTTTATTTTTGTCAAATACGACCTCAAACACGACCTTAATCTCATGTCCTTCTATAAAATATGTTTTAGAAAATAATCAATTCGGTATATCTTATCTTAATGCATCTTATTTTAATATATATCTAACGACTAATAATTTACTTGTTACATTTCTCGCATTAACCTTTTAACTTTTGATAAAAACCAATGGTCTTGTAAATTTGGGGAGAATTGACTTTTCATCCCCAAAAATATAAATTTCTCATAATAATAAGAGTGTTTGGTTGGATAAATATCCACAAATTGTAGTAAATTGGAATATATTTTCATTTTTTTGAATTTCATTAACAAATATTTTCTACATCTTTTTTCCTAAATAAATAGGAATGATGAGAAAATTCTCTCAATTTATAGAACTTTTTTATAATCAAACTTTTAGGGGGGAGAAAAAAAATTAAGTATTATTCCCGTAAGTAACATACTTCAAAATTAAAAGTTCAAGAAAAAGATTTTTTATTTTTTCTGAATATATTGGTTATTTTGATGATATAGTTATCGATGTAATGTCTAAAATACAAAAAATATTAAAATTAATACTATATTTTTTTAGATTTAACTTTTAATTTTCAACTTTAGAAAAAAAAATTAAAAATTTATTAAAAATGTTCTAATATACATCAAGATAGAAGACCCTTATTATTTGTTTTGATAGGTTGAAAATTAGAACGGTATGTTCGTTGTTATGGGTAAAAGGTGGTTCAAACGATAACAATAAACTTTATTAAGTTATGTTTTTGTTAAATAGTCTTATTCAATATTCAATGTTTACATTTACATACAGTTTACGTAAATCTTATATTAACACGTTAGTGATATTATCTAGTTTTTACTTTATACATTATATTTATTCTATATTTATCAAAATTAAAATATTATGGAATTTTGTAGAATACACTGGGATTTTGATAGTGGAAATTGGTAAGGTTTCTAATTGAAACGTTTGGAAAGTTGCAAGAAAATGGAGACATCCACTGAACAAATGCAACTGGTTGGTTTTATAGGTTATTTTGTTATTTAACTGTTTTTTTAATTTATGAAATTTATTAAAAAATAAAATAAAACAAAATGTATTGTTATTTATTATTGGTTGGGTATGTATTGAGCAATTTGTAAAGATAATTTTTTGATGTATTTATATTATATTTAGTTAAACAAATAATCATATAATGTTTTTTAAATATTTGTCAAATTTGAACTTACCTTGTCGAACCAACCGAACTAAAGGACATTTTTTGTTCGTTTGAGGTGTCCAATTGAGTCTACTAATTTGATCGTTCATTTGTGAATTTATCAATACATTGACAACTAATTTGATAGATATTTTACAATACATTGAATGGTGAACGCGTTAATGATACTTATATACTATATATGTATAAACACGTATATCAAATATTGTATTCATAAAGGGTTATTTGATGTAAAGACTCCCTTTTTTCCTACATTTGGGAGGAATATAAACAACATTTGTCATAGTAACTTTTTCCCTCAAAAAGTTGAGTATATAGAGAGAGCAACAGAGTAAGGAAAAATTGAGGAACGCCATCTTAACCTTCCATTGTAATAAGTGCATATGTATATGTACATCTGCATATTACAAAATTACATGTATATATACAACTGCATACGATCCGGATGAAGGACTACGAGAATGTTCCTCGTATTTTTTTTCTTGAATAAAAGATTTTAAGAATACAATGTTAAACATACATTCGTTTAATCAAAAAGTTATTTATAGTATAGTTTTAGACTTTAGAAAAAAGAGATATCCATCTTGTTTTCTAATGTAAAAAAGGAGAGTTTATTTTGTATAATTCCCATAACCTGAAAACCCTAACCAGATACCATCATCCTCTCTCACACAGTTACACCATCACTGTGTGTGTTGCTATCTACTACTAAACGACGAAAATACCAAGATGGCGACTTTACTCACTTCTCGGTCAAGGGAAATAGAGTCTAGACAAACCTTTTGGTTTTTTAATAAATAACTAAATTATTACTTTAAATGTTATTTATATTTCATCGGATAAACAAGAAATTATCGTCTTACAATAATTTATAAATGTAATACTAAAATAAATTATATATAATTTAAAAATCATTTTTAACGATAAATGCACTAAAACGTATCAAGTAATATGTACATTGAAACAGAGACAACTATATACCGATCCGGTTTTAACTGTTTCTTTTTCTTTTTTTGTTTCTTTTACTTACCAACGGGCAACAACTGGTATGTGAAGATGGAACTCGGAGTTGGATTACGTCCGGCGATGTTGTGGTGTTTTTATCGAAATTGTTTCCTTAGTTATATATCGCTATGTCGACTGGACAGCTGCATAAGGCTTTAATTTTATCTTCCTCAGTATGTTTTCCACTGTGTAAGTTTTGGTAAAAACCACTTACTCCTCTTTTTGTGACGATCGTTTGGTTCGTTTGTGTTCATGTTCGTAATCTTTGTAATTGGTTTTGGGTTTAAATGTTAATTTCTTACTCTCGTTAAAAAAAACATATATCGATATAATAGAAAAAATAATATATATATATAGGGCCAGGTTCAAACGTGAACTCATCTTTCATTGTGGACGTGAGGACCACTAAAATCGCGTAACGTGACAATATTCAGTTTGAATATTCATTTATTATTTAGATTGAATAAAAGGTTTATTTAGTCTGAATAAAGCTTAGGCGCGATTCAGAGTGAATGCGCCTAAGCTTTATCCACTCTGAATGAAGCTTACACGCGTGCTTCAAAGTGTACAATATTCAGACTAAATGAAGCTTAGGTGTCCATAAATAGTGCCACGAGGAGTAACAGAGCCGGTCCAATGGTTTTGGATGCCCTGAGCGAAGAGAAAAAATGCCCTAACTCAAGATACATGCAACACATATTTTTAAGAGGCTTGGGACCTAGCCGGACTTTCATACAAGTTTATATAAGGATGCTACCTTTTTTAGGGGAGATAGTAGATGCAAGGCAAAATGGTCAAACCAAAAAACCAAATATGAACAATCCATTACAACAAAGTGGAAATATTTGTGTAGTTAGCAACTATAATACGACTAGTTAGTAACAATCAAACCACAAATGATGTAAAGACAATACTCAACATAAAATTATGAGTCACAATATATATATATATATATATATTATCATTATATGTTTAATGGATGAAAATAAGACAGCCGCTAATAGTGGTTGTTTCGGTAGCGAGCAAGGGCGAATCTACCCTTTGGATAGGTAGGTCCGGGGACCTACCTAATTTTTTCATTTTTATTAGAAGTTATATAGAATTTTTTTCGAGACCTACCTTAAAAAGTTTAGAGAAACTACCTTAAAATTTTATTTTGCAGCATATAGAAAGCAAAAACTTTGTTGGCGTGGTAGATTTGCTTGTCTTGTGTACAAGAGGTCTTAGGTTCAATTCTACTTGTGCATATTATATTTATTTTTTCTTTAAGGCCAACAATTTTAATTTGAGAATTGATATGCATAATATTATTTCGTATATATTTGATTTTTAATTTTAATGACCCGACCCGACAGAAGTATAATTGAAGCTTTTATTTTTTCTGGCTAAACTTAATTAGGGAAGCATATATATGGTATTTGATATTTTGAATTTTGATAGTAGTAGATTTAAATATGGTTGACACTTTTAATTTTTTCGGCTAAACTTAATTAGGGAACCGCGTGGTTTTCTGCCCTATACTCGCCACAGGTAGTGAGGTTTACCGAATTCACCATGGGTCGCTATTAGCGGTCGCCAAATAGCGATTAGTTAGGTATAAGTATAACATGAATTTTAGAAAGAAAATGGGTAGAAGATTAAACCTATTTTCTAAAATAATTATAATTATTATTTTTTCTTTTCATTTATCGCTATAAAATATGAAAAATAAATAAAGAAAATTGGCCAAATTCATGCAAAGTGAAGATAGAATATAAAGCATGAGGTCAAATTTTCAGAGATATTGACCACACACAACCAAAGTTTATACAAATAGGACTTTTCAGCTCCAATCATATAGACATATACAAGTAAATAAAATGTTTTAATACATAAAAGATGAACAAAAAAAATGAAATTGATAGAACTTGAATATGTTTTTAAACATTATTAACGCATTTCTGACCGTATAAAATATATAATCAAAAGTTAAAAATTTTAACATATTTATATTTGTTTCGAGAAATTCTACTCGGATGGTCTATCTGGTTGTAGTTGTTGCAGGATCCTTGTTATATGATATATGATCCAGGCCTATTTCTTGTTCAGTTTTAGTTTTAGCTGGTATAGATATGTTTTGGCCCCTACTTAGGCTACATGCACCCAACCCACTCAACCCACTCACTTTTTGAATGTCACATCAGCTGTCACATCAGCTTTTGGTCAACCCTCTCTTTACCCTCCCATAACCCTCTACAACACACACCCAAC
>CM058041.1:94545663-94557739 GCA_030169165.1 Centaurea solstitialis
TTAATTTGAATGATATATTGGTGCAACAGAGTATTATCGTGCAACCCGAGTTCGAAACCTTTCCAAGGAGAATAATCACCTCCAGCCTAGCTGACCATCCAATTTCCATTTAAAGGCCTTCAAGGCATCAGTTGAGATTCGAACCCGGTACTCGTTCAAGAAAAATCCTCCACAATGGACTCCAGCAGAAGTCAAATTCCTAACCTTCACCATATAAAAACTATAACCCATACATCAAACTAACTGAACTGGCCATCATTTGCGAAGTCAAATTAATATATTATACGTTAAAGTTAATATATCGAGTTGCCCTTAATAATTTAAAGGTAACTTAACCAACCTACAACTTGTCATTATATCCATGAAAATATAATATTAAAAAGACATATTTATTTTATAAAACTATTTTATTATCAATCATAATTTTAAATATTAGTTAAATAACATCAAAATAACGAAATTTTCTAAACCTATAATCACTAAATTTCTTAGGGGGAGACTTTGGTAAAGGCGGTACTTGGTAGTATCACGTTGTAAATTTTTCTCGTTTTGTAGACTCCCGAGAGATGTGATTGGTGAGCTTGAAAAGGTGGTCTCGAATTTGTTTTCGGGTGGGGGAAGGGTCCAAACTCAAATAGATGGGTAAAATGGGTAAAATGGGATCAAGTAGTGAGGAGTTTTAAGAGAGGAGGTTTAAATGTGGGTAGTTTATAAATTTTAAATTGGGGGCTTGGGTAAATGGTAGTGGAGGTTCGGGATGGAAAAGGATGCGTTATGGGTAAAGGTGATTAAGAGTCCGTATGGTGGAACCCAACATGGGGAAGGGGGAAAGTCGAAGGGATAGATAGATTTAAACTTTGCCTCATTGTTCGGGAAAGAAGTAGGGAGAGGGGATGAAACGGGGCTTTTGGAGGGATAGATAGGTCGGGAATGAGAGACTAGATGAGAGATTTCAAATGGCTATTCCTTCTTGAAATAATCAAGGAAGGATATATAGCCAAAAAGAGGGAATGGAGGAAATGTAGTTGGTATTGGAAGTGGAGTTGGAGGAGAGAGCTGAGGGGTAGGGAGATAGGAGAATTGGAAGACCTCACAGAGGTACTATACGGGTGGGAATCGCAGCGAGAAGGTAGGATTTATTAAATGGGTAGCGGAAAGGGATGGAAGATTTTCGGTCTAAGAGTTGAAGAAGTTGATTGAGGAGAGACAGAGACTACTGATAATAGGAGAAACTTATGAGTAAAAAAAAACAACTTGGTTAAAGTTGGTACCACAAAAGATTTGCATTTTCGTTTAGAAAGCCAAGCAAGGGAGATTACTGTGTCAGATGGTACTTGAGTAGATGGGGGTGGACTTGCACTCTACACCTGTCCGAGGTGCGGCACAGAGCTGAAATCGAATGCTTCGAAAAGAAAATATCAATATGATTCAAGAGCAAAATGTAAACCAAAGTTCAAGTCCCACTTTCAGACTTTTCACTAATTCACAAAGATCAAGATTAGAGTTTACTCTTAATATCATTAATATATATATATATATATAAGGTCAGGTTCACGTGAGATCAAGTTGTTTTCATGAGACCTGTGAGACCAATTATTTACACATAAAACTTCACAGCAAAAACTGTAAAGGTAAAGAAAAATTCGAACATTAAATGTTACGTTGATAGTGTTTTTTACTGTGAAGTTTTGATATTTTTACCTTCACAGCACTATCATTGTGAAGGTTCGGATATATATATATATATATATATATACACCTTCACAATGTTTTCCCTGTGAAAGTTTGGATTTTTTTACGTTTTTTTGGATTTTTTTTACTTTGTAAGTTTTTTTTAAGTATGAATGTTCAAATGTTTTTTACATTCACGGTGTTTTGTTATGAAGTTTCATGTGTTTTGTTTTGGTTTCAGGGTTCTCACCGGAACCACTTGGTTTCACGTGAACTTAAGAATGTGTGTATGTGTGTGTATATATAAATATAATTAAATATTATTTCTCCCTTCTAAAAACTTATTGCAAGATATCTATTGGTGTAATATAATGACTAAACAATTTCTCTATTTGAAGATATCTTTAAATTTGTAGAAATTTACACTCTTGAACCTATTTTCTCTATTTGGAAGGAAGTTTTAAAAAACTTACTGATACGAAAATATACTTAGACTTTGTTTGGCAAACATTTAATTAACAATTAGCTTATCAGCTTATTGTCAAAGATAGTCTTAGGCTTTGTTTGGCAAGCATAAGCTAGCTGATAAGCTAGCTTATAAGCTAGCCCATCCAAACATGTACCAGGAAGCTAGCTTATCAGCTAGCTTATAAGCTAGCTTTTTGAAACGCTACTTTGAGTAGCTTATGAGGAGCTTATTGTAGCTTTTTCCAATTATACCCTTATTAATATTAATTATTAAGTTCAAATATACCCTTTTTGGTCATTTTACATACTCATAAGCTAGTTTTGCCAAACATAATTTATTCAACAGCTAGCTTATCAGCTACTAGCAAGCTTATCAATCAACAGCTAGCTTATCAGCTATCCGCTAGCTTATCAACTACCAGCTAGCTTATAAGCTACGCTTGCCAAACATAGCCTTAATCAACAATAGCTTATCAGCTTGATTATCAAACACGACTTTAATATGTTCGTTTTCATTATTTTAAAATCTCTCTCAAATAACATTGCAAGTTTGCAACTTTATTGTTTTTGAATTATTCTTATACACGATGGTTATTATATAAATTATTTTAATGGCCCACAAATTACTTTTCTATAATGAATTGTATTCTATGACAATAAATCTATACTTTTAAACTACGCATTAAATTAAATGTTATGATTTTTCTATCGTATAATACCCACTTTCTCTTGGTTTTTATTAAATGGAACAAACACGTACTACAATTTAATCAACCATAACATTTAAATCAATATTTGATAGAAATATTTATATTCTTAACAAGTTGGTAAACTAAAACCGAACAAAAATGTCGATGTCAATCTTTGACATATCATTGTAACCCAACATTTAATATTTGACGATTAAATTTACGGTGTTCAAATTCAGAGGAATTTGTCCAAATAACCAATTAGAACTTATTTATCCACTTAAAACCTACAGATATTATATAAGTAGCATTTATACAACTTTACTTAATTTAAGTTTTTTGAATACAATATTGTTAGGTAAGCGTGATCTCCAGCTATTTTGGTCAATTTTTCAAAATGGCACTATGAAGTCAAGAAAGGTCTTATGGACTATTATAGAGAATCTCCTTCAAATTTATCATGACATTTATTAATTCCAGGATACTAAAAAAACGCATCATAGTGGACGCAATGGAGCAATATGGCATAAGACTTTTTGTGTTGTAAGACATGTAACATTTCTTTAACACATGGTTTACACCGTGGCCACTAGGGTGAGGTAAAAAATGATCAAGGGTTTCTTATCGATCCCTTCTTACGATTTCCCCTAACCTTTTTTTTCACACAATTATTCGTCTCTATGTAATTATATACTAATTTTTTCTTTCAATGTCACGACTTCGAAATGCCTTCGTCATAATAAGTAGGGTTTATGACTTATTTGGGTAATAAACTATTCGTTTTGTACACACAATATCATTGAACTATTTTTTGTATTCAATATACCATTGAACTATTTTTTTTGTACACATTATACCATTGCAACCGGGAATAGCCGGTTTGACGTGGATCTATACACATTATACCATTGAACTATTTTTTTTGTACACATTATACCATTAACCTTTGATATGTTTACAAAAAAGGTGACAATGACTAGGCATTCTCTTCTTCTTCTTCAAGACACCACCACCACCACCACCACCACCTCCCTCCTCCTCCACCATTCTCCATTTCTCCTTAGCATACTCAAATCCATTTATCCACCGGAGTTCCTTAACGACGAAGACATAATCATGGACTTCTTGCCGGAAAAGGAAAAAACCACCACCAACAACAACAAGGGCTCTTCCACTGGGTTTTACGGGTTTGGGTCGAATCTGAGTTCTCCAGTGGAGTCTGTCATGGGTTCCACCGAGACAGAGAGCGACGAAGAGGATTACCTCACCGGGTTGACACAAAAGCTCCGTAACAACACTCTTCAAGACAATTTATGGAAATCGAATTTCAATTTGAAGGTATGCATAAAACATATGTTTAAGGAATTGCCACATTTTTTGTAAACGTATCAAAGGTTAATGGTATAACGTGTACAAAAAAAATAATTCAATGGTATAATGTGTACAGATCCACGTCAAACCGGCTATTCCCGGTTGCAATGGTATAATGTGTACAAAAAATAATAATTCAATGGTATATTGAGTACATAAAATAGTTCAATGATATTCTATGTACAAAACGAATAGTTTGTTATCCAAATAAGTTATAATCGTGTCATGTCATGTTTGACGACATTTTCATGTCGACCAGTTATACAAAATCGTATTTATTGACATTTTAAACGTTGATCAATTGTTATACAAAACCTTACTTATTGACCTATATACTAAAAGTAAAAATTGGTGTAGGGTTACACCTTTGGCCACTAGGGTCCTGGAAGCAATCATTTCAAGGTATCCATGCAAAGCTTCTAAAGTCTTCTGCCATTAAATGGGTTGGTGAAAGAGGCGTCTAAACGGTATAAATGCATCTTAATACATAGAGGTTTAAACGAAAACCTTAAAAAAATCAAGGAATATTTTTGTAGTTTTTTTTATTTAGATAGTATACAGTTAAATATTGTATAGCAGTAAATTAAGTTGTTTTTATACATATATGTATTATGCACTTGTACATAAGCATGTATGTATATTACAAATTACGTCTATACACAAGTGCATACAGTCTAGACGGATGGTTCCTAGGGTATTCCTCGGTTTTCTGTTTTTTGAGGTTCTCTCTTAAACCTAACCCAATACTCTTATATGCTTAAAAAATGGAGAAGGCTAAATTTGACAAACTAGCTAATAAGCTAGTTGATGAATAAGTTATGTTTTAAAAACCAACTTAAGCTAGTTTTTCGGGCTCTTTTGGCGGGGGTTATGGCCTTGCCGAAGCTCCTTGCCTTGAGTAGTCCCCTTGCTCTTAAAAAAAAAAAACTTAAGCATGTAGTTTACATAGAATTAGTATTTCATAATTATCTACAAAAAATAAGTATAATTTTAATTTTTAGTAATTTACATAAATATTTTTTGGATTGTTATATTTGTTTTTTGGTAACCAAGTATACAAATGAACTATAATTAATAGTATTTATAAATAATAAATAGTATTATTAATATATAATGTTTAATTAAAGTTAATTGATAATTAAATTCAATAACTATAAGCTGAAATTTTTTAATAATTAATAATTATTTTTAATTATTAACGTTAATCAGGATTACAATTGGAAAAAGTCATTAAAATTCTCTCATAAGCTACTCAAAATAGCTTGCTTATGACATTTATTTGGTAAAATAAGCTTAAGGCCATGAGTACTACTATAGTTTTTGGTTTCAATTCAACCGTTCACTACCACATCAACAACACATCAATTTTCCACCATTAAACCATCACTAACCTTTCAAATCTCGTAACACAACCTTTCAACATTTCATACCCTTTATCATATATATATATATATAGAAGAGAGAGAAGGAGAGAATAGAGAGAGAGAGAGAGAGCTTTCTAGCGGTTTCTTGATCTCGCCCCCAAGCACACCACCCTTGTACCACATGCGGGCTGAGCCCGCCCAAAACCATGTCGAGCCCGCCAGCCGATCCCGCTCGTGGTACTCACGGCCTAACAACTACTACACATAATTTATCAATAAGCTAGCTTATAGCATTGTTTGATAAAAATAAGCTTAACTTATAAGTAGCTCATGTAAAGTCCTTATGCAGAAAAGGTTTCTTTGCATAAAATTTGGTTTTTCGTCAAAAAAATCTTGTTTGGAAAGACATTTTTTGCATAATTATACAATTACAATTTACACATTTATAATTATTATTTAATTTACTTTATATCTTTCTTTTTTCATTTACATATTTTTGTTATATTAACATACATAATTGTATATAACTTAGGTATATTAAAAGATCTATTTTTTATACATTATTACAATTGTCTCTTCAATACGTCCAAAATTAGTTCAGTATTAAATATTTTTAATTTAATCTTATATAATTTATGATTAAGAATTATTTTTAACACTAAGGCCATCCGCGGCCGGGCCTGCATGGTAGTTGTACGGTAGCTGCACAGGCGGTAACACCGTCGTGCCACACCTGCACGGGAGCTGCACGGTATGTCCAACGGTACCCGGGTACCGTTCATCTCTTCCTTCTTTCTCTCTATCTCTCTCTACTTTTCTTTTTATTTTTTTAATTAATTATATAGAGTGGTATGAGTGGTACGGGTAAGGATGAAATGGTATGGTGGTGGTAAAGCTGATGTAGCGCTGAGGTGGCAACATGTATGACCTATACGACCTGTACGGCTGCGGATGGCCTAACACTTATATCCTTATAATTAAAAATTGGATAAATAACCATACAGGTAAAAAGTATAAGCAATAAAAATAATTTTACGTAATTATAATATTTAACAATATGATTAAAACAAAAATTAGTAAAATTTGGGGTTATTTTTAACGTATTGACAAAATGATTATTACGTGTGATTTATAATAAAAAATAGAAAACATTTAAAAAATTATTTTTTAGTTAATATAATAAATGTGAAAAATGAAAATTAAAAAATAAAAATGTAAAAGTAAATGATATAATCAAAGAGGTGTAGCTCAAGTGGCAAATGCTTGGGGCTAGTGGATGGTATCCATTGGTCTCAGGTTCTAACCATGAGAGTAGCACTTCTGCGATACCCAGACTTTGGGCCAGCCTTTGGGTCGGTTCGGGTCCAGGTAACGGGCATGCCAGTCTATGGGCATGCGGGCTCGGGCTTAGTCGTGCCTGAGCGGGTCCAGTCTATGTGGACCGGGCCGGGTCGCCGCGGATTAGTCGGTGCTGCCCAATTGGATGCCCGGATACCGCGGGTGCGTGTGTGAGTCTATTGCCGTACAAAAAAAAGTAAATGATATAAGTTAAATAACTAGCTATAAAATGTAATTTTTTTTTATTATATAAAGGTTTTTCTATGTAAAAACTGATTTTTAACTTTTTCTTTTTTTGCCAAAAACCAATCATTACTTAAAACTAGGATTGACAATCTTGACGTGTTTGGTTGGCACGTTAGAAAGGCTTAATCCTGATACAACTTGTTTAACTAATCGTATCGAAATTTTCAACCATACTCTGCGACCCGCCAACCCGAACTCAACCCGCATAACCCATTTAACTATATGAGTTCGTGGGTTGGTTGGTCAAATACAACATACTCCAAAACTTCAAATACAACCAAAATGAAATTCGATTACTGATTTTAGGCGCTGAATTGAAATTGAAAAACTAAAACTGAAAAGTCAAATAAAATTTTGCTATAAAAATATTTAAAAGATAAACGGGTTGACTTGTTATCCCATGAACCATATACCAAGCCAAACACGACCCGCAAAATAAATTGGTTAACGGTTGACAAGTTAACGGGTCAAAAAACCCGAGTTAATCCGTTTATCCTCATACTGGGTTCATATCGTAATCCTTCTTGTGTTAAAACTTAAAAATTACCACCCCTGCTCAAAAGAGCTCCTTCCACATAACTGCGTAAACGTTGGCTATTTGAGGAATTGGGTTCCTACTTCCTAACATGGCTAAAAAATGAAATAGTTTTGTGGTTTTGCCATTTTTTTAAATTTCCCCTAATCCCCTTATTATTCATATTATAAAACAAACAACAATATTGTCATTAACGTAATTATCTACATTTGTTTTGAAACAAGGTTTTGATGCCCGTGCTTCGCCGCGGGTCACCGTGTATATAACGTTTTTATAGCTAAATTTTGAAGTTTTAGACGATTTATAGTTATTGGAATGATTATTAATGAGTGTCATTAACCAAATGGAATAAACCGTAAATTTTACAATTTCGAATAATAGTATCGTATTATTTTTTAATATTATAATAAAATTTTGATTAATGAGTTTGATTAAATGACGTTTTTAGCCCTTTTACTATTTTTCAGTAAATATATAATCGTAATATATATGGTATACAATAAGATAATTAGATAAAACATTATTCAATATTAGGTTCATTTCGAAAGTATCAACAATACGATTATAACGGCGTAATTTTTTTAAATTGAAACGCATTTTTAACATATTTTAGCCAGTATACGATACATGGCTAAAACGTGAAATGAAATATAGAAAACTAAAAGATATAAAGTGAATAAATATTATAAGTCTAAGGGAGTAAAATGTATTGACACCCATTTCATGATGGACTATTTTAATGACCGGTAAATTTTTGAATTCCAAATTTCTTGCATTTTTCCCTCTATAATCTCAAGATTATGATTATATACGTATTTAAGATATTAGATCAAAAAATATTCAATATTATGCTTATCGACGATACAATTATAATGACGCAATTTATTTAAACTGAAACACATTTTTAAACATATGTTAGCCAATATACGATATATTGCTAAAACGTGAAATGGAATATAGAAAACTAAAAAGTATAAAATGAATAAATATTATAAGTCTAAGGGGTAAAATGTAACTTTCACAACTAAATTAATTAAAATAATATAAATCTACTGTTCATAAAATATTATAAGTTTAGGAATGAAAATGTAAATTTTGAAATTGTCGTGAACATCCACCTGAATAGTGCACACTATTCCTGATAACGCAATTAAAATAATAATATGATATTGTTCACAATAGGTAATAAGATAATTAAATCAAAAAATATTCAATATTAGGCTCATTTCAAAGTATCGACAATACGATTATAATGGTGTAATTTGTTTAAACTGAAACGCATTTTTAACATATTTTAGCCAGTATACAATATGTGACTAAAACGTGAAATGAAATATAAAAACTAAAAGATATAAAATGAATAAATATTATAATCTAAGTGGGGAAAATGTAACTTGCACAACTACGATTATATATTATATAAGCGTACCATATATAATATGTAGTATAATAATTAAATCAAATAATATTCAATATTGGGCTCATTTCAAACGTATCAACGATACGATTATGATGGCGGTAATTTGTTTAAACCGAAACGCATTTTTTTTAACATCTTTTAGGCGGTGTACGATATGTGGCTAAAACGTGAAATAAAATATAGGAAAGTCTAAGGGGGTAAAGTGGAAATTTTAAAACTAATTTGATTATAATATTATGAAGTTACTCTTGAATGAATGTAAACAAATATTAAAAAAATGGAAATATAGGAAAGTTTAAGGGGATATGGCGTAAATTTTAAAACTAACTTGATTATAATATTACAAAGTTACTGTTAAATGAACAATAAACAAATATTAAAAAAATGGGAAAACACTGTTCATAAACACTATGACAAATGTTATATATTGTATAATATAATGCAGAGGCATACTCAAAAAGAATTCTAAGTTATAAAAATATATTACTTTCGTAATATTATTATTATAGATTTGTTAATTCATTTTTTATCTATATCAAAAATATTCATGTAACATGTTTGAGTCCATTCTATATATAATTTCTAAAAACACAAAAAGTATATATATATATATATAGGTGAAAGTTCAATTGCAAACCACCTTTTCATTGTGAACGTGAGGACAAACGAGAGCGCGTCACGTGGCGATTTGAAAAAATTTCGACTTAGTCATTCAGACAGAATAAAGCGTTATTCAGTATGAATAACACTAACTTGCACTCTGAAGAAATCGGACGCGGGCGGGTCAGCCGCGGGTCATCCACGGGTCAAGCGTTATTCAGTATGAATAACACTAACATGCGGTTTTATTCAGATTGAATAAGACTTGACCCGCCGTTTCAGATTGCCACGTGTCGCGCTCTGGGCTGTCCTCACGTTCACAACGAAAGGGTGGTTTGTATTTGAACCCACCCCTATATTATATATAACATCAAAATTTAAGACAAAAGACAACAAATTTGACATTTAAGATGAAAGACAAAACAATATTGTGGTGGAACCGAACAAAACAATATTTTGGCACCATTTAGACACATAATTTCCTCTTTTTATGATGGAACCATGAATCGGTGGTTTGTGCCACCGTATATATCCATGTGGGTGCAACACCCTAAAACCGCAGGGAATTTTAACCGACCAACAAAGCGGATAATATGCTTAAATATAAAAATCACCCAATAAGGAGAGTGTAGTAAAGTTTATATCATAAGAAATGGATGGTATCTAACAACCTATTCTGTAATCTCCATGGTTAAGTTTATAACCGCTTGCCACTATAATCTCCAAAAGGATTCTATTCTGTAATAACTCTAAAAGGTCAACCAAAAGTCTATATCTTCAAAAATTCCCCTACCGGCAACCTTTTCTCCGCTCTCAAATGTTAGTAGTCCCGCCCGCTACCATGAGATTTTGATATACATGTAATTTAAGAAAAATATCCGAATGATTTCAAACAATTATATGATAAAACTTACAAGAATAAAATCGAAAACATAACTTTAATCAAGTCATTTAATCTATTCATAACCTTCTTGATCCTAAAAGAGCATAATACATCTTGCGATGAAGTGGGAGACCCAATTTACCATTCATAGGAACAGAACACAATGGTAAGGCACACATCCATGGTATATAAGTAACGTTTACGGATTAACACTCATTAACATCAGCCTCTCTAGGTGTATTGTTTAATGAGTTAACAATCCTAGTTGCTCCAAGTCTATTATTGTGGAGTCATCATTTTCAACCATACTAGGCCTATAGCTTGAGATCCATAAAATTTTAGTTAAATTTTTTCACAAGAAATTGCATTATATTGGTCAATAGTCGATGCCCAACTTGAAGAGTCTGCACCATATTTTGCCTATGACCTAATCTCTATGAATCTATTGCATTCTATTCTAATATATTCAAACTTCTAGATATGTCAAACCATATCCAACATACAAATATTGCATTCACATCCATATAAATAGTCACCAAGTGGGTAAAATCCACATACAAATATTGCATTCACAACCCTTGAAAACAATATTGTTTTTGTCTTGCTACTTTAACAAACCGTAGATTACGACGCACGCTTTTTTTAGAGGCGGATTCAGAAAAATATCTTTGTGGTTGCACCTTTGTACACAATAATTTATTTTTGCATCTTAAGCAAAATTAGACTGTTTGGGAAAAAAATTGTGATCGCATGGATACTCATTGCACCCTACATCCGCCAGTAACGGTGCAATCCTCTATAAATTTTTTATAAAAAATTCGTAGTTAAAAATAAATTATAAAATCAATCAACACAACAAGAGAAGTCGATGAAATAGTTGAAAACCTGAACTCAATTTGGTCATTTGCTTTATTATGTACATTGCCATGTAATTTCTTTATCCGTTCATGGTTTCTTTAATTTCTATTGTGAACATTATATAAACAAATTAACTTTAACCAAAAAATGCTAATAAAAATTATTCAAGTAAAATATAGTTGATAAAAAAAAGTAAATATGGTGTGTAAATTAAAAAAAAAAAAGTAACGTTGATAAACAGTCATTTTAAAAAGAAAAAATCAAAAAACACCACGGCCCATTGGGGTTTGGGGAACCCTCCACCATAGCCGCTAAGGTGGCCCCACCCCCTCGGGCGGCGCCCCGAATCACGTGCGGGCTTGAAAGCTGCTCAGGTGGCTTGGAACCTGCTACGTACCCGAGCCATGGACCATGGTACACATGGATCCGTCTCTTTCCCATTGTACATGTAGTTGTTTCCATTTTCATGTGACAAATGACGTGACTACTTGTGGCAATTTATGGCTGGCAGAAAGTTGGAGGGGTGACATTAAATTATCTGAATTGGGTGGGTGTAAACTGTAAATATTATCATTGGAGGTGTCCCACATGTTCCCTCTTCGCCGGAAAAATATCTATTGATTCCTGGTTTTC
>CM058041.1:94557839-94578972 GCA_030169165.1 Centaurea solstitialis
ATATTGTTGAAGGAGCCTAAAATTAGTTTATGCATATATATATATATATATATTCATCCTTACAAGCATCATAATAGTTATCTTCATTGTACATGTGTCGATACAAAGGGATATCCCTATAATTAACAAACCATCTTAAAGTTATTCCAAATATCCAATTTTTTCGGGGTATTAGGGAAACTCTAAATTCATGCTTCTAAGGCTTGTTAGCATTATAGGTGTGAATTGCTCCCAAATCCTGTTTTCATGCATTCCACATCATGAACCTAGTTGTTGTTGATCATCCCGTATTAGCCAGGACTTGAGAAGGGATCTTTGTATTCTAACCAGGGTCACTATCAAGGGGATGCTTTCACTGAGAAGGAATCTAGAAAAACTGCAAGTTTTTTCTCATATTGGACAGGTTGTCACATTAGTTGTGAGTCAACTACCAATTTATTGTGTCATTTTTATAGCAATGTGGTCTGAGGAAAAAGGATTAGATAGCACACTATATCATCTAGCGTAAGTTGGGATTATTGACACATGTTACTTGCAAGATGATGTATACCAAATTTTTGTTGCATGAGTTAGGAGCTCCCATTGAAAAACTAACAAGGATATATTGCGATAACCAATGTACAAGTCCATATGCCTATATATATAGGGTCGGTCTCGTCATTCACGCAATTTTCCAACTGAAATGAAAAATGAATACTGAAATTGGGTTAGGTTCAAATGTGAACTCAATTTTGGTTGTGAACGTGAGGACCAATAAAATTGTGCCACATGGCAATATTCACTCTGAATATCATGCATTATTCAGAGTGAATAAAGCTTAGGCGTCTTTATTCACTCTGGCTAATGCATGATATTCAGAGTGAATATTGCCACGTGGCGCAATTTTACTGGTCCTCACGTTCACAATGAAAAATGAGTTTTCTATATAGGGTCAGGTTCAAATGTGAACTCATCTTTCATTGTGAACGTGAGGACAACCAAAAGCGCGCCACATGGCATATTCAATCTGAATATTCATGAACTAGAAATTGTCCGTGCGCGATGCTGCACGAAACATTTAAAATTCAATAATGAAGAGGATACTTGATTATCGTCTTTTCATCCATCCGAAAAATAACATTTAAGATTTTTCTTAACATATTTTTGTTCATATGTGATTA
Organism: Centaurea solstitialis; assembly: GCA_030169165.1. Taxonomy (NCBI): domain Eukaryota; kingdom Viridiplantae; phylum Streptophyta; class Magnoliopsida; order Asterales; family Asteraceae; genus Centaurea; species Centaurea solstitialis. Next base: position 94,559,000 of record CM058041.1, read on the forward strand.
TTTATTTAATATGATAAAGATTTAAAAAGAAACATGAAAAAATAGAGGATTAATAGTAAATTAAACGACTAATCATAAGGGTATTAACTGTAACATCTAAATTTAAAAACAATTTAACTTTTAATATAAAAATATATGAACAAATTAATTCATATGTTTTTTTAATATTTAATAATATGATTAAAATCTAAAAGTATTCGATATTACACTCATTTTGAAGATATTTTCGAGACGATTATAATGATATATTTTGTTAAAAATAAAAATAAAAATTTTAATATGTTTTACGTAATTTACATTATTTATGTTAATATAATAAGGGTGTTAAATGAAAAATAAAAAAAATAAGGGGGTAAAAGTAAACTAAACGATTAATTACAAGGATATTATGTGTAAATGTGTAAATTCGGTTTTGTTGAACAAAATAACCACCTTTATGAGTTATTCTCTTTATATAATAGTATAGATAACACTGGATTCAGTGTTATTTTGAATAACACTGAATGCAGTGTTATTCGGTTTGAATAATACATGAATATTCAAACTGAATATGCCACATGGCGCGATTTTAGTGGTCCGCACGTTCACAATGAAAGATGAGTTCACATTTGAACTTTCTTCTATATTTATATATATATATATATATATATATTCATAAGAGAACCAAACTAAGAGGTTGAGTGTCATCTTGTGAGGGATCGTATTATAGGTATAGAGAGTGAGCTATCTTTGCTTAGCTTATTCTTATTAGTTCAGGAACCAAATTATAGATATTCTGAAATAAACTTCTGCAAGAGACTATCCATATGTGACAAGCGAAGCATGATAGAATTACATACTCCAATTTGAGGACTGCTTATGCATAATGCATCTTTAGTATTTATCCTTCTAATTGTCGTCGTAGTTATTCTTATCTATTGCAATTGGGTTTATATAAATGGATTTCTCCTCAATCAATAAATCATCCAAAAAAGTGCATTTTTTTTCACACACACAGAGAATAGCTCCAAACATGTGTTTCTATCTGTATGTTTATTTTCCGACCATACATTTGCATTTCAAGCACACATAAAGAACTTACACTTACGAGATCAACTTATGGAACAAGAGAACTATGATCTGAAAACCCATTGGTGAGTTAATAAAAAATTAATCACCATGTCTTGTATATAATAACCATAATACCAGATTATGGATGTAGGATAAAAGGAAAACACACTAGTAAATTTGATGTACCAGAAGAGGAATGCCTAGACGGTGTTCTCAGCAATCGATTTCCAAAACCCTATCAAAGACAAAAGCTTCTACTTACAATCAATATTAGTTCTATGGCTATAATTTCTGACCATAATCCCAAAAACAATCTAGTTAGGCATTGTTCGGTAAAAATAAGCTAGCTTATAAGTTAGCATATAAGTCAGGTACATGTTTGGATGGACCATAAGCTAGCTTTTTGAAAACCTACTCTCACTAACCTTTTGGTGTTATGGGACATTATTATTTTATTCCAAATATACCCCTGCTAAGTTTTACAATATCAATTTTTAAACATGCCTTTTTTGTCATTTTACAGTCATAAGCTACTTTATCAGCTAGTTTTTGCCAAACACAACTTATTCATCAGCTACCTTATCAGTTATAAGCTAGCTTATCAGCTAGTTTGCCAAACATAGCCTTGAGTCCGTCATATTCTTACAAAGTGTTAGTCAATCATTCACTCTGGTAGCTGTTATCCAAAGAGGAATTCTTCCAGTAGTATCAGCCATTCATTGGAACTGCTATATAGGCTTTTGCTTACCAGTTATCGTGCCTAAAGTAACACTGGCTAGCCAAGTGCAGAATAAAATTGTTTTTGATTGGACCATACTCGAGCCACCCATTCAGCGGTGGGGTGATCTTAGAAAAGGTGTCGCCCAACGAGTGGCAGATTTTAATGCAAACTTTTTGATGGTTGGTTGAAATATACATCTTTTGTTGGGATATATATATAACTTTGTAAATGTCTAATGTAGTGTATTGGAGCCTTTCGACAGGGTTTTGAACGAAGTCTTCTGGTTAAGAGTTGCATTTGAGAATGGGTAGATTACGGTGGTCTGGGCATATTCAGAGGAGGCAGATGATGGTAAATATTAGTTGATTATATAGTAAATCTTTGTTCAAGAATATGCTTACAAGTTTCTAAAGTTTTGGAATTCATATCAGAGCTCTTTGTATTCGTTTTAAATTTCTTCATTAGTTAACTGGTCTTAAATGATTATGGTTTGGAACTATATTGAGAATAAGGTAACGAGATATAGATACATTGATTGCTTCTGAACTTATAATGTTTTGTGAAATACAATCTGTCGAGAAAATGTCTATAGATTTGAGAAGATCTAGAATGTTCTTTAGAGTTCCTTGATTGATCGCTTCACTATTGTAGTTGGAAACTTTTATACATACGCATATAGTGTTAGATTCAGTGTTGGATGCACATTGATCACATTCGAAGCCACGTGCATTCACAACATCTTTTTGATAAGGGGTACGATCGTAATTTCACATTCAAATCGAACCCTAATGTAGGCCTTTATAACCCGTCCGATTGTCTAATATCTGTGCTCTGCCTCTTTGCTAATCATAATTGTTTCGTCTACACCCCCAAAACTCCATTCTCAATCGCGTGCCTTTGCCATTGCTGGTATATTTCCTCCTTCTCTTCTATGTTAAGAGCGTATCGATCGGGTTTTCTTTTCTGTTTTTCCTCTTTAATCTCCAGCACTTACCTAGTTCTTTTAACTAAAACATTTTGCCCTAAATTATTAAAGGTTCAGGCTACTAGATTTGATTTAATTGCTGCAGAATCTGATTTATTTTTCGTTATGGATTTCGGTCTCCCGATCTCATCTTTTTGTCCTAATCTGATTGTTTTTCCCTAATTTGGTTTGATTTAATCTAATCTAATCTGGCATGATCTGATTTTTTGCCCTAATTGATTCAATGTGTGCTAATCGGTTATTTTGTTGATCAACATTTTTATTTGCACATAATCAGTTTGCCTTTAGTTTGTAAAACGAGCTGTTCTAATCTCTTCTGCGAATCGCTTTTAACACTTTGGATTCTTGCATTAAAAGGGAATTTAACAGTTGAAAAGGGAATTTATTTTGTTCTTCTTACCTTTTTAGCGATTGTTAGAAATTAATACACATGATTCATTTGACTAACTTGTCAAGTATTAGGTCAAGTCCTAGTTGAAGGAAATTCAATTAATGTAGTTTTATTAATTCTGTAGAGGGTCATATAAACCTATGATACATCTTTTATGTGTCCTGAAGATAAAACAGTTTTATTTGACTTTTGTTTTTTGCTTAGATATACCACAAAAGACCATATGGATGGTCTACTTAAGATTATTTCATCTACTTCATTAGGCATTTTGATCTTATTTTTTTCAAGTGTTATGATTTACTTTCACCGATGGTTAACATATTATGTCATTCATGTATTTGGAGGAATTGATTTAATCGATATCAAGTTTGTAGTTATAATTTTTTCAAACATTTTATTGTTTAGATTGCCTGCTATGGTAACCATTTAATGCAATATTAGTGATCCTAGTTGATAGTACCTCTTGAAAATGTCCTTTTGGCATATGAATTCTTGAGATTATTATGATGAATTCTGCCATGCGTAGATCTCACATTTACCAACATCCCGAATAATTATTTTTTTCTTTTCATGTAGAAAAATGGTGACGACAAGGAGCATGACCAGAAAGCAGAATCATCATGATGCACCTAGGAGGAAGAGGTCGAAGGCTTCTAACAATGGCGGATGGTCGAGCCTTCCCATGATGTTCTTTTCTTAATCATGATGCGATTGGGAGTCGTTGATTTTCTCGCATTCAGCGGAGTTTGCCAATCGTGGAGGGAACTCGCGCTCCCTAACAGGTGCCGCTTTATGGCATCGAGATCCCCGATGTCGATACATCTGTCTGCAAATTCCAAGAAATCCTTGGTCTGCCATCTGGACGACTTTAACGGAAGGAAGTTTAAAACCGTCCTTCCTGCTACTAGCGCGAGGACCTGTTTGGGACTAACTTCCGGTTACTTGATCCTATTTGCGAGAAGAAACTGTGACTTCTTGCTTATGAATCCCGTCACAAGGCATCAACTTCGTTTCCCTTCTTACCCTTCTCACCCTTCTTTCCCTTATTACGTGAGCACCGACGTATCAAAAGTCAGGTCCGTTCTCGTCTATTCGCCTTCGCTATCCAGATGGGTGTTCTTGATGACCGTTAGATACTCCAAAACGATATCGTTCTCGTTAGACGGTGGACGGTCCGTCTGGAAACATCTCGTGTGCCGATCTCCCATCTCCGATGTGCACTTTTTCAGAGGCAAGATTTACGTGTTGGACGCTAATAGATTTTTGTACGTAGCGAGACTTGATCAATTGCGTAGTACCATGATGCCGATCGAATTCAAGAATTGCGCGGATTCGGAGCTCGTACTTCCGGAGTTCGTAAGTTCGGGTGAAAACATGTTTGTGATGGGATGTATCCAGGAAAAGTCGTTTATGATTCAGGAAGTGGATTTCCAGAAAATGGAATGGACGTACCTGGAAAATTCCGAAGATGAATATACGATTTTTTTAGGGGAACCTAAGTGTGCAGTCGCTATTAAACCGTCGAGTTGGGATGTTTCCCAGAAGCATTTCAAGATGTCGGCTTACTTATATCGCGATTATGTGAGAAACCGACGAAAGGCGGGTATGTATACTGGTCACACTTGGTACTTTCCACATGACTGCTTCAATGTTAATATTTTGGAGGAGTGATATGGTTTTGTGGGTTCTATCTTTATGTTTGGTTTTCAGAACTTGGGTATGGTTAAAACAGTCTTTTTGTGCTGTGGGTGGGCATAACAACTAATGAAATAAATATATATGTCCTCCTTTATGACATTTGGTAATTGGTATCCTCTTTGGATTCATATGTGTTCTTTTCCTAATGTGTTGTGTGTTGGGTGTGGCTTATTGACATGATGTTTCTGTTCCTTTTGTTGGTCTTTTTGGTGTGGGTTTTTTTAGCTGAATCAGCTTGTCAGTCAATAGATGAATTTAAGAATCTTAATAAGGAGGTGTTTGGTTTATGGATTTTGAAGGAATTGGCAATGGCCAATTCCATATTTGGTTTGTATAATGAAAATGATGAAGTCTGTCTAATTCCACAAATTAAAGAATTCATCATTCCTTGGTGAGTGGTAGTTATGACAATGAAAATAGTTGCATGGTGGGGTGGGGAGCAAGGATGGATGTGGGGATGGCAGCTATGATGACGGCAATAGTGGTCCTTGTGGTCTATCAGTGTTGTGGTGGAGTGGATAAGGCTTGGGGGTTCATAGCGCCTAACCCAGGTTCGAATCCCTTCATGTGCAACATGTGGACACTTACAAAGGGGCATGCTTTAGCCATGATCTTGTCGGGGATTAGTTGGGCCATAGGCTAGGACACCCTTCCAAAAAAAATAGGGGCCCTTGTGGTATTGGGTGGCGGCAACATGGTGGACAGTATTGGTGTGGGTTGGGGGAATTGTGTAGGATAGGGCGGGGTGTGGGGGTGGTAGCTGTGATGACGATAGTGTCGTAGTGGTGGGACAGGGACGGGGTTGGGGTGGGGATGGTAGCTTTGACAATGACAATAGTGTCGTCATGGTGGTCTATATAGGTGGGGGCGGGGTTTTGGGTAGGTCGGGGTTGGGTTTGGGGGAGGGGTTGGTAGTTGTTACGATGCCAGTAGTGCTATGATCGTCGGTGGGTAGAGACGGGAAAGTGTTTGACATCACAGTTGCCACCCCTACACTCCCTCCAAACAAAAACGGAGATTTCATAATTCATTTCAATATTATCGAACCAAACGCACGGTCACATTCAATCATGTTCTATTTCAATTTTCTTGAAGTCAAATTCCATTGATGGATTCCGGTTCCACCAAATTCCATTCTATTAACTAAACACCTCTTAAGAGGCCGTTTGGTTCGTTGAATTCAAAGGAACTTGGTGGAATTGAAATGCCAAATTCTATGACGATGCCGTTATGTTTATGGATGCAATAATTGGATTTCACCTAATTTGAGGGATTTAACCATTTCTTGTCACGGGTGAGAAGAGATTTTAATTCCATTTCGTGGCAATGGTAACAAGTTTTATAATTTTGTTTTAGACAGACAAATAACTTGTGTATCAGATCTAAACAGTACCCCAACCATCCTTCCTACCCTCAACACGCTACCCGCCTACCCAAATCCCACCCACCCTCCCATTCATTGTTGTGACCATCGTCATTGCCATAATTGCCATCTCCATCGTCACCATTGTGCTACTATTACTGCCACCCACCCTACTCTGCAACAACCACCACGATATTATTATCAACCATCACACCACTACCCACCCCAAATCCCACTGGCATGCACCTACCACCACCCAACTACTATTGTCGCCACAACATCAAACACTTATAATACTTTCAAAATGAAAATTCTTTATGTATTCCAATTCCATCAAATTCTATTCGGTTAACCAGAGTTTTTATGGGAGCAAAATTGTTTTGAATTAGGGGTAGGCGAAGTTGAACTTAGTGTTTGTCAGATGAAAGTAATTAAGATAAAATTATATATTTAGAAGGTCGTGTTCCTGGTTGGAAACTCATTTACTCAAAGGGTGCAATTAGTTTTAATTTTGAAAATTTTATACATTAAAGATTTAAAAAAAGAAAAATTAATTATTTTAGCTATTTAAAATGACTCTAACACCTTCTAACTATTTTCTCTTTAGACCCATCAGAAGGGGGTTGATATGGGGGTTGTTATTTCCACCCAAAAGTCAATGATACTTTTGGATGCATATCACATTGGAAATTGAAAGAACATGTCAAACCCATTCCAATATATATGTATTATTTTTATTAATATTATAACTATATATATATAATATTCGTATACTTTGTAATAATTATTACTATATTAATAAGAAATATATATATATATATATATATATATATATATATATAGAGGGAGTTTCAATTGCAAACCATAAAAAACATGCAAACCGTGCAAACTCATGATTGCACACGTACACTTCAAATTTTAAAACTTTTAATTGTTATTATTATTATTATTATTATATTATTTTAAGAAAATTATAAATATATCATCTCACTTAACACTTCAAATTTTAAAACTTTTTAATTTAAATTTGTTGTGAAATTCATGTAAAAAATGTTGGTCTCATGAAAACTGGGTGATCTCACGTGAATCTGATCCTACAAAGATATGCTAATTTTTTTTTAAAGTTGTCAGTTAGGTATACTAAATTTAAATAAATATATGTTTATAAAAACTCAATTTGTTATACATTAGAATTATTTAAAATATATTTTTTTAAATAGATAAGAGGAAAACATGGAATAATCAGATCTAACATAGGTAAGCAACATTTTGGTTCTGACTCAATCAGATCTCGGTTAGACCCTCTGTCAGATCTCGATCAGATTTCAATCAATAATGATGACACGGTAAGATTTTGGTCAGCACAAATATTTATTTATTTTAGTTATAAATTAAAAAGTAAAAAAAAACTCAAAGGAATAAACCTTATATTATAATACACATAATAAACAATAACATATAAAAAATTAATTTTTTATTAATAGGTATTATATAAATATAATATAAAAATAAAAATAATATTATTACTTAATATAACGTAAAATGAAATATAAATGAAAAGACAACTAAATAACAAAAACCAACACAAAACAAAAAAAAAAACATAATTATTATAGTTGACTTTTTGGGTGCATTTGGTAAAAAATCAGGTGTATTTAGATTACCCCGGTTGCTATATGCATCAATTTGTAAAGTATGTGAATGCATCAGGAATTGAAATGAATGCATTGGGGATGTAAAAATTGGTCTTTGATGTTGATGTATGTGTGTATGACGCAATCCACTTTCTAGGGTGTATATAGCAAGTCAATGAGTGTATTTAGCTTACCGCCCAACATAAACTCGAAGGTGGGTTGAATTTGCATGTTCTCTACTAATACCAAAAATGTTTTGCACGAACTTTGCTAATGGAAATTGCACCACCATTAAAATGAGATGTAAAATAATCAGTCCTAGTGTTAACTTTTCGGAAATTGCATATGTATATATGTATGTATGTATCATACCTGGGGGAGTTTTGCATAAACCTTTATTATATATACACACACAGATATATGTATGTATATATTCTTTAGGTAAATAAATAAGGGTTATAATTTATGATGAAAGTCAAGGTTGTAAAATACAATATTTTAAATTAGAATATCAGTCTTATCACGTTAAACTAATTATAAATTTTGTTATGAGAAAATGTCGAAGCAAGTTTGTTGTTTAACAGTTTAATTTGTTATGAAAATAATTGGATTAAGAAATCATGAATCCTAAATCGAGTTTTACTTTCTTAATAGTTAATACTCAACCAAGCTTGACCTGTCTTTCTAACGAATCTAAGCTCATGACTCTACCAGTAATCAGTCATATCAATTCCTAGCGAAATGGGTTGGTCATGGATCATCCCTAACGACCCTTCAATTCTCAGAACTTTTTGCTATTAGCGACTTGATCGAGCCAAAGTTCATCCTTGATCAATGTCAGGGCTCTAAGAGGTGCGCCATGGTGAAAATACATACAAATCCACTTACGAAATTATATCCTTCCAATTCCAGAACAGGTGGTTGTATACGGTATCTATAATAACACATGATATATAGATTTTTAGCCTCAAGCCACAATTTGAATAAAGGGGTGGCCTTGCCATGGCTCCTAAGGCCACAACATGATGGCCATTTAGAAAATGCAAGTGGTTACAAGATAAGGTGGAAGAAAAATGCATAAAGAATTGTTGTATCCATCAAAAATTTCTACAAGAAAACATTGTTTTAAGGCTTTTATAACACAAGAGTTTATTCATCACTTTGAAAGCCAATATATAATGAGAAACAAAGTACAAGCCGCAATCACAGCAGATAAGATGAGAGTATCCCTTGATTTCTTCCTTCTAATTGACCCTGTACACCATTTCAAAATAAACTCTTCGTTATTCCATTTCAAGATCGTGGACTTGAAAACAGAGAAAATATAAAAGCAAACAATAACCACAAGGGTTGTGGCGTGGTGGTCCTGGTGGAGTATCCATCTGCCTAGGGTTCAAGCACAACTTTGCAAAGAAATAGCCCACTTGTTTCTCGAGAAGAGATGGGAAACATGCTCAATATCATTTGATAGAATAGTTGACCCAACCCCTTGTTTGAAAAAACCCTCCACTTCAATTGGTATTTTTTTCACGAAAAGCAGGCATGAGATAACAAATCCAGTTCAATTTCAAGCATCTACAACAATTTTGGCCACTGAGTTTATCAGCACTAATTTCTTATAGCTATAATTTGCCAGGATTTGTCTGGGCATACCCCACGACACCCTTAAAAAAAGCAAACAAGGATACCAATTGGGGTATCCAACAGACAACCAACCTTTCTAGAGGTCAAAGGTTCCAACCTTACCAAAGGTGAGGTGTGCGTGTGTGAGAGTTTCATTTTCCATATTATGTACTTGAAAGATAGAAAGAAAGGAAAAGGATACCAATGAGTCCACGAACGATGGGGAACTTGTCACTTAGTTGCTTAACTTTGCCTTGAACATCACCAAACATGGCCCTCTGAGACCCTAAGGCCGCCCTTGTTGTTTGAGCCTGACTTATTACATCATCCATCTGCACCAAACCAAACCGGATAACTTGAGTTTTTTGAACACCTTACACAAGTGGGAAAAAGTTATTGGAGCTATCAAAGATACGAAGCTTGATGAAAGTCGGGTTAATTCTATCAGAATTAGAATCAATGATTGATTCTAGGAACCTATTTCATCCTACTAATTAAAGGACGGACCTGCAACTAACTCATATTGCTCAATTCGCAGAGTCTAAAAGACATCATCTTGTATACATAAACTGCAATGTGTATATAACTAAAATGACAGGCAAAGTTATTGCTACCCGTTTTAAGTGGTTTCAATTTCATCTGGTATTACTAGGGTTCGGTTTTCAGTTATACTTTCATTTGCAAATTTGTGGCTTGGAAGCTTATAACCAGAATGGCACAGTCCAAGATCGAAAAATTGGGTCTTCTTCTTTCATCAAAACTCAAAGTTTTACCACACATGTAATATAAGTTATGATCAACCAGAAACATATCCTTGAAATCCCCCATTAGCAGTAGTTGGTAATTTAAGATGGATATTTATTCTTCTCATATCCACATAAGGTCTACTAGTCTGATGAAAAAGAAAAGATCTTGAATTGTAGAATCAATTATCTTAGGAAAGTTTAATGGTTCCCTCAAAAGTAGTTAGCAACTTATAAATACTAAAGTGCCATTTTGGAAGAGTACAAGGGGTTGAAGCAAAGTTGTTAACGGCTCAAGGCACACTTAGGCGCAAAGGGTCGTGAAGCCACAGGAATGCGAGGCGCATCTTACAACATATACATACTTACATACATATTATATATATACACAATTATGCATACACACAGTTATACACCACTCAAGTAGCATTATATAAAACATGGTTCAATTTCATTTTCTAAAAGGCAGTAATATCAAAATTCAAACATGCCTCGCTAAAGTCTTGAGTAGTACAAGCCATGAGGAATAAGTTATGGTTTAAAGCCATGAGGGAGAAGTATAAGGTACAAGACATATTTAGAGGGAGAATTTAATATAGACGTATTTAATATAGACCTAATAACCCTTTTTTGTAGAAGCTTAGAAGATTATAAGACTTGATTAAATATTAGGGTTTGACATTTAGATTTAGTATTTCTTTCTTGTAGAAGTCCAAGAGACAAGAAAGTTACATAATATTAGGTTTGTTTGACTGAGATTAAATTGATCTTTATAAGGTGCGCCTAGGCCCATACAGCACCTCAGCCAATGAACCAAGGACCCCCAATGTCTACAATATATCACAACCGTCTTTTGAAAGTGTATACATCGAGAGGGCGGGAAGCGATATGTGGAAAGTGGGAAAGATATAGGGACATATTACATATACTAAAAAGAACTTTGAATATTTTATATAATTATAATTTATCTACATAAATTTTCAGGTTCATGAAGTAACTTCAGGATAAAACGATCAAGCTTAACACAACAGCTACAAAAAGTAGGTACAGTTATGAGTACGATTTGGCCTTTTTCCTATTTCTTTTTTTTCTTAAGTTTATTACGTCAGTCTGATACTCTGATTGGCAGGCTTTCTAAAAGAGATGAACGAAATAGTAATCACAACAGAAGTAACGAAAACATAGAAACCAATAAAGGATAACAAAAGTGTTATGGCAATATTATAGTTTTCGAGGAAACTTAAAATGAACATGAATAATGCTATTGTTTATGTTATTTAGTATTTAGCGTCCAGAAATGGCAAGTAGAGTTAATATTACATAGGAAAAAAATTAAACATATATAGAGATCTATGATAAGGAAGTTCTTGGAATCAATCTTTTAATGACGATGGGATGATATTTTTGTTGGTCAAACCTGCTTCTCACGTATTGTTCTTGACACCCTTATGTCAGTTTTCATATTTGGCTTTCTAGTCATTTTGAAAACAGTTTTGTTGGTTGAACAAAAACCTATGAGCTTTTTAAAATTTCTTAAGAGCAGCAATCTCATACACCCCTTAGATGGTAGTTACCTTCCATTATCATTTCCCAAACTCTTGTGGATGCATGATAACAAATTTATCATATTAAAGGCTAAACCCAGGTTCCCATGTTAACTTGAAAACTCCATATAAATAGTTTAGCAAATTAAAATGTTACCATGAAATACGTTTCGGTTCCTTGTGTGTGATCTTGTAACATAGAATTCAAGACATTTAAAACATAAAACTAATAGGAATTCACATATAAAAGGATAAAATTCAAGACTAGAGCAAAGGTCCTATCTCAATGTCCAAATCAAGGTTCAGATTTCAACTTTCTAACCTAGTGATTGAAATATAAATAACACTGCACTAAAAATCTAAATTCTAAAATCTAGGAAATGAATTAATGTCCTGTCATTAATTCCTACCGATTTATCAGCACCCAATTAGCAAAAACGGAAGGATTTCTTCAGGAACTCATATTGTGCTTATCTATATCAATATATATATATATGTATATGTATAATGTGAGAAAACAATAGTCATCTCAAGCATTTAAATGATGACATATCAATTAGAACTTACATGTGCTATGCTTCCGTGGATAGCAGCTCGCTCCCTTAGTATCTGCATCCTTGGTGACATGCTCCCAGATGCCTGCATATGTTCCAGATTATACTTTTCCACAATAATAATGCAATATAATATACTGAGAGGAGTTGGGAGGTTTATTTTCTCACCTTGTACTCACTGATATCATCTCTTACAGAACTTAAGAGCTCAGCATGCTCCGTCATCGCGCTTATGTTTCCTTTTATTCGTCTGAATTCCTACAAAATAGTCGACGCAAAAGCGGATTAAGAAAAGCAAAAAAAAAAAAAAGAGCAAAAGGTAGAGCATGAATCGGAGAGAAAAGCATATAGTAACCCAGTTAATTTGAGGCATACAATGCGGCATCTAAGAGAAATAGTTAGGAAGAATAAGGTTTTCAAACATCACGGTGAAAACCAGACACTTGACTCCTAATTTGCACATAAATAAAAATAATTTAACATCATAATGACAGGCAGTTAACATATCCTCACCAACAACCCACAAAGAAAATTTGTTTCTTCATTTTTAGATGTCCAATTTGGACAAGACTTTCAGGTATCCCATAAGATTCCACAATGTGTAGATATCTCATATCAGGTATCCCAAAGTAGTTGTGATTCATTGTACACAGTCACAGACTATGATTATTTGCCAACAATGTGATTCAAGTATCCCATACTTATTTGCCAACATGATAACTATCACAAAGTAGTTGTGATTCATTTTAATCCACAAGATTTTACTTACATGCAAGGAATTTTTGGCTAACGGTAAGTCGGTAACCAACACTCATCATCTTGTGTGTAGAACCAAACATTGCAACTGTTGTGGATTGAGGGAAAGAGGGAATGGTGGGACTATTACAATATGTCATATTTTGATGTGAAAGAAAAGGCGGCGGACAATATTACACTGGAAATGGAAGCAATGGCCTGAACTTCTTTGCACGCAACTCGCTCTGGAACTAGGGAGGCCTAGCTCAGTTGCTTGGTCACTCTGGGCCTAGATCATATTCACCGAGTAGCAGTGGTGATTCAAGGTACATAATAATGTGGCTATCGGTTGGATATCATAGCTATATGAAAGACGAAAGATGGCCCAAATTTATTAGCCTAGATGGTTGTTTGAAGTTTATATGGGGGAAGGAATAGTTGCTGTTGTTCCCCCAAACATACTGGCAAGCTATCCAAACACAATTGACACTAATATTATCTGGGGATTCTAGTAAAATGAGCATGGGCATCATGGAATGCATAAGAAAATAATAATCAGGAAAAACGATTGATTAAAACAACAGAATGTTATGATTTTACGATGTGGAGATTTACTAAAGGTTAGCGAATATGTAACGAGATAATCATGTAGGTTACCAAGTAAGCAAATCAAGACATTATACAGCATGCACAACTGACCAAGAAACATAAAGATATAAAAATTTCATCTATCATCTATGTAGTCAATAACTCAATATGATGGCTGTTATCATAAGTGCAAATACTAAGCCAAATCTAAGTAAAAACCTGGCTAAACTCATGAAGTATATCCCTGTGCCTAGCTAGCTTTTGGTTAACCGAGGTAGTAGGTGCTGCAGATGCAGCACATCGACTCATAGAATCATTGACATCCAGCAACTTCTCAAGTAATGACTGTATTTCCATCTCCATTGATTTCCATGAGCGGTTGGAGCCAATAGTTGGTGTATCAGCATCAGCATACCCTGATTCCCACAGCAATATCATCAGCAAGTATACATCCAAGCAGAACTACTTTTCTTGTACACAGACTATGATTATCTATTAGACTATTATAATTGCATCATTTTCCCACTTTTATTTATATTTCATTGCTTCAATATGCTGTAGGAAGCAAGGTGTTGGATGCAAGCACCAAGCAATCCATAAACAACCAAAATATACAATCAAATCAAAATTTTCAAAACATATTAGGTAGTAGTACAGCTAGAACATTTGTATTTCTTCTATAATATTAAGGTTGTTAATCATCATAACATATTTCTCACACCATTCCATTTCCACCAACGGGGTCATCTTTCCATAATTTGTGAAAATATAAGGATACCTGTAACTATGAGTGGTACACTACACTTAGAAACGTTGTGTCAGTTAGCATATTATCAGTCTCTTTGTGCAAATCAAAATCTCTCAGAAGTGGCCTCTAATCTTGAGCAGATGGAGTATAACTGTATAAGGTTGGTCTATATTAAAATGCAAATAATCAGGTACATCATAATAGTCAGGATTGTAATTACTAATCCTATCTCTTAATAGTTAATACCCTAATTCCATATGAACTTTTCATCCTCTGTTAACTGTGGTTTAACTTCTGCCAAAGCTGACCTAGAAACTTCACCAATGGAAACACATAATTACTTCTTCACTCTAGATAATTCAATCTCTACATATCCCAATTGCAATAGCAAAACCAAACAATTGGAGCAACTTTCAACTTAATTGAACTGATCCATCATCACAACAAATCAAGTAGTGATTTCATGAAATTGATACTTTTTTCTCCATAGGATTCACAAATGTGAAATAAATCGGCTAAGATCCAACTAGCATCATCATCATCCAGATGATCCTAAATTCGCAACTAATAACAACAGTTCTAGGTTTTCGAATTTGTGAATGTGATCCATTAAGAACAAGATCTAGATTTAGAAACAAACAAACCTCCTTGAGTGACACGAGCGCCAAGCTTAGCGTAAGAAGACAGCTTAACATCCAGATCGCCTTCGATCTTACGAGCTTCTTTCCTGAGTTCTTCCCAACCCGATTCCTGATCCATCACAATTCTACTTGGATCCGATCCCTTCTGCTCCTTCTGTTTGTTGTTGCTGCTATGGTGTTTATGTGTTTTAGGGGAATTTTCAGTAGAGATTGGAGTAAATCTGTGTTGCTCTGCTGCTTTGTCTACTACTCACTTCTGTTTCACACTTGTATTAGTAGTTACTAGTTAGATATAAGATTTTATGTATCAGTGGTTACGGATCGGTTATCGCTCGGGGTTCATATCGCGTTCTAACTGAGTTTCAAGCCTTCCTGTGTGTATGCTTGAAAATCTTTATATGGAGTCATATTTAGTCCTCAAATACCAGGGATTAGTCGGACTTTAGACCGAACACCCTTTCAAAAAAAGATTTTATGTATCAATTATACTTGGTTGGTACATGGTATTGAAGAAAACGACTAGGTATGGTACCAAAATCACCCTTACTTTTTAAAAGGCTTGGTGGTCCGTTGTTTAATAAGATTAAGGAATTTAGCAACTTAAGGTTTGTTCAGTTCATTTCTCATTAAGATGTGTATGGATAAAGTTGTCTATTTGATATAAGATCGTTTGGTTGTTATGGTGAATAAACAGTTTAAATGAATAATATAATTGTTTTACCCCTCAACCTAAATTTTGAACAACTATTAAAATAACTATATAGCAAAATGGAAATTTTGAATCATAAGTTTAAACCACCGTACTATAATAATCCTATTAGTCTAAAGTAAGCACCACGATGCAGACTAGATCAACATTTTAACGCAAGCCTAACTTTTAGTCCAATTTATGATTTTGCATCGCAATGATAGCAACTGCCATATCGTAATTTTGATCTAGACCCAAAGTTTGCAATGACCTAACTTTTGCAAGTGCATAAGCCTAAATTGGAAGTCTTGTTGGAAACCCATTAAAGTTATTGAAACCAATGACCCATATCAAAATTCCGGAACCAAATGTTGCATAAGTGGAGAGGGGATTCGAAAAAGCACCAGAGTTGGGAGAAGTCATGATACGAAAACCACTTGATTGTGAAAATGAAGATGGTTTAATGCTGACGGGAAGAAACATCATGAAACTTACCTAAAAGCCATGTTGCCTAAATGTCAACCAACCACTAGGAGTATCGTACAATATCCAATAATCCCTACTAAATAGTCGTTCCTCTATAGATTTTCACGTATTTAACAACTTTGTTATGTCTAAGTTAAGTCTGATCATTCTTTAAATTCAAGATTGTTGTATCTTAATCTCAATGATCCTTATAACGACACTTTGTACTGGAATATTTAACTATTACATATTTCATAATAATCATATTTTTATAACACATTTATAATTAATTCAAGATTTTTTATTTTAGTTCACTTCTAAATTAGTCGTAACATTTTTATGTTTAATAATAACGTTGAACTCATTTATTATTTCTTTCACTAATCAGTCCATCTTAATTTAATTTACTAATGAAAACACTTAAAAGAGTGAAATTAAATTATCTATCAAAATACGGCCTAAGAGCCTTTTTGTTCTTATGACATAAGCTTAGGCCATCCTTTATGCGCCCGGTATGGGAGCGGTACCGGTGGCGGTACCGGCGGCAACACCGCCGCGCCTGGCCGGTATGCGCACCGGTACGCGCTTGACCGGTGCGTCCATGCCGATGATCAACGTGACCTTTAAGAATTGGAGGTTGGCAAAACAACCCCCCCAACGGTCATATAGCCGTTGGGGGTTTAAATATATATTTTTTTTTTTATTTTTTATTTTTTTTCTTTTTAACCTTCTATATATATTTCTCATTCTCATTCTCATTCTTCACATCTCCACATACTCATTCTCATTCTTCTACTTCTTCTTCTATATTCTTCTCCACACCAAAAAAATGTCGTCTTCTTCTTCTTCTGATTCTGATAACGATGATATAGATCTCGCGATAAATCAGATTGTAATGAACAACGTTAGAGCGGCGGAGTTGATTAAGGAATTGTACGATAACAACCTTCTCCAAGACGAGGTTGGAGAAACGTCGAAAATACCGAGAGGGCCGCGTAAAGATAGAGGTCGTGAAGAGGGACACAATAAACTTGTCGCCGACTACTTTGCCGAACACCCGGTGTACAACGACGTCGACTTTGACCGGCGGTTTCGTATGAGTCGACGACTATTCTTACGGATAGTCAACGATCTTGACAGAGAGGTTGATTTTTTCAAGCAACAATGGGATGCAAGAGGCGTGAAAGGGTTTTCTCCGCTCCAAAAGTGTGCGTCCGCTATCCGTCAATTGGCGTACGGGTCGGCTTCGGATGCTTTCGACGAGTATTTGAGGATGAGCGAAACGACGTCAAGGGATTGCCTTGAAAATTTTTGCAAAGGTATTATTTTCCTCTATATGCGCCAATATTTACGAAAGCCAACTGCTACCGATGTTCAGGCGATTTACGCATTGCATGAACAAACCCACGGTTTACCCGGCATGCTTGGTAGCATTGACTGTATGCATTGGTACTGGAAGAATTGTCCCATGGCATGGAGGGGCCAATTCCATAGAGGTGATCATACTGGACCGTCGGTAATTCTAGAAGCGGTCGCCTCGCAAGATCAATGGATCTGGCACGCATTTTTCGGGGTACCGGGTGCCACGAACGACATAATCGTTGTGAATCAATCACCGATTTTCAACGATTTATTCGAAAATAAAGCGCCCGATAGTTCTTTTGTAGTGAATAACACACACTACCCGCACGGGTATTATCTTGCCGACGGGATATATCCCGAGTGGACGACCTTCGTGAAAGCATTTAGGTACCCAGTTGAAGAGCCACGAGTCCATTTCAAGACACGTCAAGAATCGGCTAGAAAAGACATCGAACGGACATTCGCCACGCTTAAAGATAAATGGCACGTTGTAAAATACCCGGCGCGAGTATGGACACAACGGAAATTATCACTCATCATGCACACGTGTATAATTTTACACAACATGATTCGTGAAGACGAAGGCTTCTCACATTATCCTTTTGATCCGACGGAGGTTTTACCGGGAGAGATTGAAACAACTATCTCCGAAGAAGACCGAGCAAGAAACGTCAACCTAGTGAAAAACTCAGAGAGGCACGCCAACCTTCGCCACGATTTATCTATACACGTGTGGAACTCTTCGTCACACGGCAATAACTAATTGTATTGTATTTTTTTTAGTTTTAATTTTAACGTAATTTTAATTTTAATGTAATTTTAATTTCAATGTTAGTTATTTAATATAATTATAAATTTTATTGTTTATTTAATTTAATTCTAATGTTTATTTTAAAAAAATAAAATGAAGGGTTTGAGATAAAAATAAAATAAAATGAAGGGTATGAAATGAAAATTAAAAAAATAAAGGGAAGGGTATGAGGGGTATGATAGTGGATGAAAGGTATGGAGTTGGTAGGGTAGTGGGAAAGCTGATGTGGCAGCTGATGTGGCAACAGGTATGGCAGGTATGGCAGGTTCCATAGAGGATGGCCTTAGAACAAAACCATACAGCCCAGAAGAACTTTGACCCAACCCAGACCAAACTTTGACCCAAATTTGGCCCATTTTGCTCTATTCAATTAAATTGAATCTCATTCCGTTCAAATGAGTTATTCGGCTTTGGAGTTTCTAATAACTCAAGGCGTGACCAAATCATCTGAGTCCCTGGATCCGCTACTCACCGTGTTAGATATTGAGATTGCACTTTGTTGTCCTTCCTGTTTCACTATTGACATTATGTTGTGAATTTAGTGTACGTAGTTACGACTTCAAATCAAATTACGTCAACATGTGGCACAAGGTAAACTTATGAAAATGACCTCAATTTCATATTTGATCCTGTTATAATGATTATTTGTTATAATTCTTTATGTTACAAAAATCATTACATGGTACGTTAACATGACAATCTTCGTATCATCAAAACCATATAAGTGAGCACATGATTATACTTGATATAACTTCTGCAACTTTAAAATGTCACTTATAACTTTGACTCTTTTAGGTTATAATTCAATACCTATTTTAGAAATAAATAGGAATAAGTGAATCATATTTGACCATTCATACAAAGTAGTTGCATCATATATATTATTTATACAAGAATATATATTGTCAACAACGTTATGTTTATTTTAAAACATTTTTAAGTGTGCTTATGGATGGAATTATAAATTAATATGGATGGTGACCAAATTCAAAATATAAATCAAATTCCAATAATTTAACAATAAAAGATTAAACATATGTTTATAATTCTTACATGACTTTTGAGTATTTCCAATGGCCATTCACACAAAGGGAGCCAAAAGAATGTGATAACTTTATTATTTGTAAAACAGAATAGAACCATGAAAAATAAATTAACTTTAGGATATTACAAGAGAAAAAGATTACATTTTTTTTGATATAAAGTTTTTTTTTTTTTTTTTGACAGCAAGAAAGGGGGTTCTATTAAGGGAAAACTAGCGAGAAGCTAGATTAGTACAAGAATTCGTAGCGTTAATTGGATTTCAAACCCAACTCTCCCAAGTGATAAATTTCCCACCTTTGGCACGACATCTAATCCAATCATAAGCAAGGAACTGAACGTCCCTGAATATAAAGTATCAAAATGTTAATATTGCCGATTCAATTTAACAAGTTACTAAACATTTTTCAACAAAATTTACACCTATAATGTATTTTCAAAACTTGGAATAACAACACCATATTCAATTATTTTTCATTAGTATGTCTAATGTAAATAAAATATAATATTGTTGAATGATGATAGCGTTGTCATATATTATATATTATTATTTAATATTGTAAAATTTTAAAATTATCAATAACACGA
>CM058041.1:95231193-95248043 GCA_030169165.1 Centaurea solstitialis
AAAATTTCCTCCCAAATGTGGTGGAAAGAGAAGAAAAGAAATTTAAACCAATTTAGAAAATTACCGAAATTACAAAACTATCCAATCTTCATTATAAAAGATGTAACAACTCATCCCACATAGATATAGAGTAGAATTTGTAAGCTTTTTATAAGCCTCAAGTAATGAGCTACCAATAAGGCATAACTTCCACCATGGCATCAGAGTTGATCTTTGCACCATCGGAATGGTGGGCAAACCTCATTGAGATATGATGAGTCATTGAGTGGGGGTTATTTATAACATCTTACGCGAATCCTATGGGGTAAGTCTAATGAGGACTCCTAATAACGAAATTTCATTTTACATCAAATCAATAATTTTCTTCTGAAAACTATTAACTACTTCATTTTCTTGTTCTTGCTTAAAAAACACACCAACATTTAGCACCACTTTGTTGACTCGTTATATTTGCTATTAGAACTATAGAGAATAATGGAGTAGTTTTATAATATTTATCAACATTGAAGGTGGAAACTAGACCCGTAGGGACGGATATATGCCCTTAATGAGACAAGGATCCCCAACTTGGTAGGTAACATGGAGGGGTGATGATTGATTTTTCTAACTCGAAACGGGCTTGGGATCATAATATCCACCCGAAAGCGGTATATGATATCATACATTTATATTATTATATTATTTATTAAACGGGTATTTAACAAGTATTTTGCACCTGACATGAGATTTATTATCATGATACTGTTAGTAGTTATTAAGATGGGTATCCAACGAGATCTTTATATCCAACAGAGACATCTTCCACCAAACCTATCGAGAATAAGACAGGACGATGGATGGGGTGTAACAAAAAACATCTTAAGACGTGAAGATGCATTTCTGACTATTATCCGATTTGTTTCCATCTGTAATCAACATGATAGGACTTATCAACCCCTTTTCTACCAAAAAAACTAAAATACCATAACTATATTTAGGCATCATATGCAAAAGGCATTTCAATTCTCACCAACTAAAAATAAAATAAATAAAAACAATAATTTACAAAGACGAAATAGACTTGATAACCTTATCTTTGAAATTTACAAAATTTAAATGATAACTACAAAGAAACAAAAGATGTGGACGGGGCAATTTGGTCCAACACAAATAACAAAAGCATAAAAACGAAAGGAAAACTCGAAAGTGGTTAACAGAAGAACAACATCAAAAGCATGCAAAAGTCGTTTTTACCCCTTTCAAAGTGGGACCCAAAAAGAAGTTGGCCAATGGGGTTGATCCATTTAGAGGAGGGACCCACCATGTGTGGTTTTGCCAAACAGCTAGCATAAAAAGAAACCTCTTTTTTTTCTTCTTTGCTTTTCTTTCTTTTTCCATTAGAGTCCAATAAAAACATGCACCATTCAATCCTTTCCCCATTCTGAAATCATGGGTAGGATTTTGTTTGGGGTTTTTTAGTAATTTGAACTCAGAAATGTTTTAATTAAATTCGTAATCTTCTGGTTTAATAAGAAAAATAGGCTTAAACTGGTCAAAAGGTCAGATTTTGTTAACACCATGGCATGCTCGAGTCATGTGATATATCTAAGTTAGATTATTGTTCATTTTTCGATTATAGATAACATTCTACTTTCGTTTGGTTTAGTTTAGATATCGATGATATAGTCATTGTTGCAATATAGCTAGGAATCTAGGATCGTAGTGTCATTATCTAATTCCAGATTTGATAAAAGTGTTTACCGGAAAGACACATATATGACCTGGCATTACAATATGTGACTTTTGTTGACACGAAATTGAAGTGATGTTTTTAGAATTAAAAAAAAGGAGATGTAAGTAATTTTGGTTGGATTCAAATATACAAGGCTACAAGTTGATGCACGTGCATGGGGTGTATGTATAAATGTATAAGTGTACTTGTCATTTAATAGTAACCTTTTATAATGTTCTCAAGACATAACTAAATTAATTTTATAATTTCTTTCATATAATGAGTTAGATGGAAGTACCTATTTATAAATTAAGATTGAGTTATGATGAAAATGAAAGTTATTGTAAGAAAGGAAATCTCCATCCTTTGTATTTATTATGATTGAAGAGAATATGATACTTATAACATGAAATATATTAAATTCCTTCCAAATAACAATTCATATATAGGTATGAGAATAATTAGAGGTAATCAAACGTTAAAATCTCTTCTTATACTTCTTACATTAGCTTTTATTTTCATACAATCTTTCGTTTTATAAAGTATAGACCCATTAATGATTAAAAATAAAGTATATATCTAAAAAATGCGTAAAAAGAAAAAAAAATTGTTGTGGTGGTTTAATAGCATCTTCAACCGTGGTTCTTATAAAAGCACATTTTTTTTTTTCTTGTCGTGTCACTTTTAGCTCAACAAATCGATGATATAAATAAAAGAACTACTATTTTACTTTTATTTAGATTTTTATACTTCATGAGATGGAAGTCATGAGGCAAGAAAGTACAAAAGATAGGTTTTTATAAAAACCTCCATTGGAGATGCACAAATAGACATGTTTCACATCATTTTCTTACTTTGTTTCATTTCATAGGTCTCGTCTTTATACCTCGATCACATCAACTAAGATAAACGTTTTAAATTACAGAAGGAGCCGAGGAGTGACAATGTGACATGGTGTTGAAGTCACGAAGTTTTTCAAGACGTGAATTATGGTGACAAGTTCGTACGTATATCATATATTATGTTTCCAATTCGACCATTATTAATGAGGGGTTGGGTTACGATGAGAAGTGCCAAATTTGGTGAGAAGTAGTTTATCAACTGTTGGATGAGAAATGAACGAATATTAGGATGAGATTAAACGAGATATACTAGAACAATCCTCCTTTAAGTAGCAATTCATGGAAGGGTATTTGATCAAAGGTGATCAATAGTTTAAAAGTACTTTTGACATTTCTCACCGAAAACAACACTTCTTACATGATCTCATGCCTGTTAATGAATTACTAATATTACAAATCATGTCTAGCTCAGTTGGTCTTTCTAAGGGTGGTAACATCCTGGGAGGGGCTGTTGATGGTATCCCAGTCTACCCGGGTTAGATCCCAAGGGGAGTCAATTCGACGGCATGAGGTAACCCAGTCATTGGGCTGGTCCAGTCCCCCAGCCCGGTCAAAGACTGTGGTTGGGCTCTAGGTCCAGCGTAAGCTGGGTCAGGACATCGGCGGATTAGTGGGTTGTCCGTGGATGCCCGATATCGCCGGGGGAGGCGTGCATGTTTGTGTGTGTGTGTGTTCGTGATAGTTCGTTTGTTGGTTCGATGCCGCTATGCCTTAAAAAATATGAATTACTAATATTGATCAATTTCTATTATAGTATATACTAAAAAGTAAGATGCTAAAAAACTATAAGAAAATCAATAACATCTTATAAAACCATATGACGGCATGACTTGCCACAAACCCTAAACCCTAAAGAAATCAAGAATATATAGGCATCCAAAGGAAGCAATAGATAATATTAAAGGGCAAAAAGGGTGCAGAAAAAGAATAGCTAGGGGGAAACAAGAATAACATTTTATGGAGATCTATCATATACACTTTATATAAGATTCTGATAAAGAGAAGAAGGCTTTTTTGCCATGGATGGAACCCAAAAGCAAGCTTCCTATATTTATAGCTGCTTTTTAAGAAATAAGGCATTGATGCCTTATGAGTGCATGTACATATGTTTGCATGCATGGGGAGATTGAATAGTTAAGGAGAACCCTCGTGACTCGTGATTCTTCTTCCTTAAGTTTCGAACAATTAATACCTTCTTTTCATTTGAGTACCATTAAGATGCTTTCAAGAAACAGGAAGTGCATGGTTTGTGCTTAATTAACAGCTTATATATTAGGCTCTGTTTGGCAAAAATAAGGTAGCTTATAAGCTAGTCCATCCAAACATGTACCATAAGCTATCTTATTGAAAACATTTAGTTTTTTTGGAGCTTTTTGTTTTGTTTTTTTTCAATTACACCATTATTAATATTAATTATTAAATTCAAAGATAATATTTTCGGTTATTTTACATACTCAGACTAAAAATATTAGTGACAACTCCAACTAATCCCTAATAAGATATTCACATTTATGAAAAACCTGCCCCTCAACGGCAATCGTAGATCCACTATAATATCCCCTCTTTCTCAAGTTAAACTCTAGATCCACTATTATATCCCTCTTTCTCAAGTTAAACTCGTAGATCCACTATTATTGAAGATGGGAGAATATGTGGAACCCCTAGATTGATGTCCAAAAGAGCCCTTGAGGAGGGGAAGGGGGGTTCCCATCATATATAGTGAAGATTTGGTCCAAGTCTAGCCGATGTGGGACTCTAACAGAAGATATGAACGATCAAAAGCAAGCTTTGAAAATTGTATCGTATGGACGAAAAAAAACGACTAAAAGAAAATTAAAGAAACATAACCCTATAAAACAAAAGAAGAGAAGATGGTTAAATTTAAATTACCTATCAAAATAACATTACATTACAATCATGTAATCGATTTCTTAAATTATAATAATGAACAAAGCTATTTGCACATCTAATGTCAAAATCAACATATAGTAACATTGAAATGTGTGAGAAGAAGAGTAATAAACAAAGTAACAAAGAAATGTGTAGATAACCTATGCATAACGGTGCATTTAGCTCACTTGTACTCGATTATAAAAATGTCATATCTACAAAGTGTAATTGATTAGGTTTCAAATATCAAATTCTTAAATCTTTTACAAGTTTTTTTTTTGTTTTAATTATTATCTATTTAACCGAATAGTAGTAATTTAGTCCGTAGTTATCGGTCCTCAAACAAAATAATCGCATATGGTTGTCGTGGTTTCATAATGGGAAAATCATAAAGATCGACGAGAGAAAATCATATCGTAGAAGAAACATAGACTCATGGTATGTCCATTATTGAGGATGGATAGATGAGTTTTTCGATCGTTGAGAAGTCCATGATTTGAATACGTCATAATCGTATAACGTGATAAAAAATCTTCAAAGTCTAACCAAAGCCAAAACGATTTACATTAAGTGAAGCTGTATAGTCGTTCAAATCATATTTTTCTAAATAAAATAACACGAAGTTTCACTACGGAATTTCTACAAACACTAAGCAAGAACAAACAATACCCAAAACCTAGGGGCCACACCAGGAGGGCAGGGTAGCCCAAATGTAAGAATGGGAACCAAAGTCAAAACAGTACCACAAGTAATTATTGGGGAAGAAAAAGGACATATTTATTAGTTAACATGTAGGTAGTTGTAGCCAAGGATGAGGAGATACCAAATCCCATTCAAGAAAGAAGTTGGAAGTCCAATAATTAAAATTAACAAAGCTAGAGCCAAGAGTAATAAATTTCTACTACACAACCTAAACATGTAACTCAAACACTAGAACAAAAACCATTCTCATGATTCCAATTGCTAACATAGTTGATTTTGACCATCTAAAAATGCAAATTCGAAATTTGTTTTTGTTTGGTTTGATTTGAAACAACTTTTTTTTATATTTGGGGTTTAAAAAACATTTATGATAACAAAACCTTCTTTTGTTAAGACCCGAAATTTGGGGTGTTTTTTTTTTCCCCGTTGGGACCTCCGATAAGGAGGGAGTTCAAGAAAACAGGGGGGGTAAAAGGGAAATAGGAAGGAAAGTATTGGAGGTAAAGAAACGGAAGGGGGGAAACCCGTGGTGTTGTGGAGCAGAAAAGGGTTTAGTTTGTATTTTTGGGTTTTTTGAGTAATAAAAAAATAAATAATTTTTTTTAATATAAAATTCCAAATTAATATTAAAAAATTTAAACAAAAAACAAATTGACTTACAACCTTAATAAAAGGATTTATGTCAAGTTGAGACAAAAACCCCGATTCAAAAAAAATTAAAAACCCGTCCCCAGGGTTTTTAAATTATTTTGTTGGGGCCCAACCCCCAATTTATAAACCCAAGGAGTTTTTTAAAATTCCCTCTAACAAAAGATAAGTGATTAAAGGATTTAGGGTTTTTTTGTTTTTTATAAAAAATTTTTTAAAACTCTTAAGTCTGAAAATTAAAAAGTTTGAAAATTTAAGTCTTTGTTTTATGTTAAGAAATGTCTGGAAATTTTTTTTCGTTTTTTGAAAATTTCAAGAGTGTAAACCCTCCTCTTTTTTAGTGTGAACTGTTTTATTTTTTTTGCAATTAAAAAACGAATTATTGAAAAGGGGAATTTTTAAAATTTGAAAATTTAGGATTTTTTTGAGGTGTGTATCATGTGAATTGTGAAAAAACGGAATATATTGAAATAATAAAACCCTTTTTAAAGGTTAAAATTGTGAAACCCAATCATTATTGTTTTCGCAAACAGAAAAAACATAGGGGAAAAACCCCTTTGAAAACCAATAACTTAAAAAAAAAGTTTTAAGTATGTTTTTCACATATATGTACTTGTGTTTAGGATAGCCTTTGGTTTTGTCGGCCCCCGGAGGATGCCCCCGACACGAGGCCAACCCCAAACCCTAGTGGTAAAAAATTTTTGGAAATTTCAAAAAGGGGTCTCATAAAAAATTTTTTTTAATTTTTTAAATATATATGAGTTTCTCTTTTCTAAAAGATTTCAAATTTTTTTAAAAATTCTAGTTTTTTAATCAAGTTTTAATTTTTTTAAAAGTTTGTTTTTAATTTGTGGAAAATTGAATTATAAAAATTTTGCATTTTGTATATGATGATTTAAAATTTTTATTTTTTAAAGTGTATTTGAAGAGTATTTCAAAGATTTTGCCAAAAAAAGAAAATTTTTTTAAAAACAAAAATTGATTTTGGTTAAAGAATTTTAGCCCGATTCCCCCTTTGAGGTTAGGGAAAAAGGTTAATAAGCCTTCGATTTTGGTCGGACCGATTACAAAAAACAATTTTGGGCCCAACTGACCCCCGTAATATAAATTTTTGGTATTCTACTTGTGTTTGATTTTTATTATTTTTAAAATTTTTTTTATTTTTCCTTTTTCACAACAAACTTATTGTGGTTTTTTTAGGGTGCGTTTGGTGGGGAAAATGGTGGCAGAAACAGAAAAAACGTTGTTATGTTTGTATGTTTTAAAAAGGGAAAACTGCTTGGGATAACTAGCCTCAGCGGGGACACGTTGTCCTTAAAAAATGGTGGAAACTCGAGAAACAAGGTGTTTTTGAAAAAATACCTCCAACCCCCTCTTTCCCCTTTGTTCTCATAACCCTTTTTTCCCTGCCCCATCGACTTCCCTACCCCGGCCACCTCCTCCTTACCCCGGCGACGACCTAAAAACCATCCCCTGGCCCCCGTCGGCCCTTTCCCACCCCACCGCCTCCTTTTAAACCCCCCGTAACCCCCGGGTGCAGCCGTCGAATGCTGCTCCTGTCCCTTGGATCATCTTCGTCCCCCTTTTGTCATCATCCCCGCTGTGCCGGGGCATCTTTACGTTCTGCCCCGGAAAACCCCTTTCTGCTGCTTGGATGTCTTTACATTTGATCCCTTTTTCTCTCTTCTCCCCTTTGCGGCTCTCTTTATTCCACCCCTTTGAGTTTGGGTCAAAACCGGTCGGCGACCTCCAAACCACCACCCCGAATTGATTTGATTTGAATTCCCAAAATGTTGAATTGTTTTAAACCCCCGATTTTTTTTTTTGGGAAATCGTTTGAACCCCCTGAGGAATCGTTTTTGCCCCCCCGATTTTGTTTTGGAATCGTTTTGAACCCAAATTTGAAACCTTGTGGGGTGGTTTGGACGGTGGTGGGGGTTTGTGGAGGTCGTAGTGGTGGGGGTGGGGGTGGTGGGGGTTTGGTGGTCTTTTGGGATGTAGGGGAAAATTGGTTTTTTTCCGGTCTTGTTTGCCCGTCTAGTTTGGTTATGTTTACCAAACGTGAACAGTGCCCTGTTCTTTTCTGTAAAAAACCATGTTATGTTTTTTCCCGTACACCCAGTTCTCTCCCAAAAAGCCCCTTATAAAAAAAATTGTAAGAAAATTTATATATATTACACGTGTTATTCGTAAAAAAAAAGCCCTGTTTTTACGGTTTCCAATTTTTTTAGGGTTTATCTTATAGGGGGTAGAATCTGTCATTTGCTTAAATTTAGGGGAGTTTGTTTAACTATAAAAAGGGTTTTTTTGCAACCCTTTTATATACACTCTTCAATGAAAAAGGATAGAGGATATGTAAATAGAGGAAGAGAGTGTCAAACCCTAAACCCCCCTTTTTGATTTCGAACCCCAAATTGAAAACCTTTCATTCTTTCAAATTGCAACAAATTTTTCTGCTAAGTTTGATTCGACTTTCGGTGAATGTTTTTCGTGATGGATATGAAAAAAAGAAGCAGAGCACATCGATCATTTGTCAAAACAGCCTCCATATTGGGTTACATATTCTTGCAAATTCACGTTGAAGCCCCTTAATCTTCTCTCTTCGCTTTCTCGGATTCTTGTGTCCCTAATGTTCTCGAGGTTGGATTTTTGCATTTTCTGTATGTTTTTGATGTAAATTTTTTGTTATTTTCTTTGATGAGTTATATCTATTTGTTTGAATAGTTTATCGGGAATTTTTTTTCTGTTTTGATCAGTGTAAATTTGTTCAAGAAATTGGGAAATTTTTGTAACATTTGGGGGAAATTTTTTTGTTCGTATTATTAAACAAAAATAAATAAGTCTGCAATGGTTTCAGTTTGAAATAAGCCCCCTTTTAATTTAAAGTGAGCCTTTAGAAAAGTATATTCTGTTCAGCTAAAAATTTCAAAATTTAACTGAAAGCGAAACGCTGCCCTACTGTGAACACCACGTGTAATTTCCCCGACATGCCCTTTTAGTTGGTTGCCCCTTGTATTTTGTATTTGTGTTCTATTATATGTGTATGCCACAAAAGGGGCTAAAATTTTTTTTGTTTTTTCTTAAGGGGTGCTTGGTTGAGGTTTTAAAAATAATCTGGAAAAAAAATTAAAGAAAATGTTTGGTTTTTTAGATAATGGGTCCCTTGCCCCCAAACCCTGTATTTTTAGGTTGAATGGGGGAAAGAAAATTGTTTTCGTTTTATTCCCTTTTTTTTTCCAGATGGCCCAAACAGCCCCCCGTTTAATTTTTTTGGGATTTGGTTACCTGAAATTGTGATTTGATTTCAGGATTATATATTGCTTATGCCATGTCTGTAATAAAGACTTATGGGAGTCGGTTGATGGATTGTGAAAATGCATTGACTGCTTGATAAGAAATTTTGGTAATCTATGCTTAAAAATTTCAGGAGTAGTCTGGGTCAATTAGGAGATGTTGTATTTGTCGCCAACTCTTTGCACCCTGATAACACAGTGTCAGATTATGATGTGTTTTTGCACTAGGTCACCAACCCAAATGTGCAGTTTTTTAGAAAAAACATAAACAAATGGCCGTAACAGGGGAACAAACAAAGAGTCGGTAAAAAACTAGGGTTTATATTCTCATGTTATAAGTGGCTCGCCGTTCTTTTGATTGGATCTTTTCATTTGTATAAAGAAAAATGTTTAAACTAGAGCGAGAGGGTAAGTTGGGTTGGAAACAAAATTTACTTTATCTAATTTTTTCCAAATTTTATAGCTATTTATTTTTGCAGGTGTTTTCTTATTTTTGGGAATTTTAATATCATTTGTTAAATTTTTTCTCTAATTTGATTTAATTTTGGAAACCCTATGAAGATTTGTGGATTATTCAGATTTTTAAACTTGCGTGCATTTTACACATGAAAGGAAACTAACACATGACCTTTACCCAAATCAATAGGTTCACCTTTTTTAAATGTTGTAAACCCCCATTCGTTTATCAGAAATCAATCCATACCAGAAGGGTAACTTGCTTGGAGTTGAGGCAAGGGTTTCTATGCAATAATTAAAAACCCATGTATGGTGTTTTTTCGCCTTTTTTTTTGCAAAGGGTTATGGGTTTTCCCGAATAAAAATTTCCTGAGGGGTTGGTCCAAATTTAAAAAGAAATTTTTAAAAATTTACCCATTTCTATTTGGAAAATGTTAAAAAATGGCTTTTAGTTTATAATTTTAGGCCCCGGGAATCAAAAGGTTCAAAGGTCAATTTTCCAAGAACCCAATTTTAAGGGGGTAAAAAAGGGGTCTTTTCATGTTATGCACTAGTATCAAAAGCGGGAAAATTTGGAATACGAAGCAAAATTTAACGGGCCCTCCCCGAGGCGTCTAAAAGGGAGCGTTTATCGACCTGTGATTTGCGAGCCCGGAATTAGCGGGGGAAAAGGGGACTTGCAGTTCTGAAAAAATTAAGTTTTAAAAAGAAAATGAAAAATTTTTATGATTTTTGGGGATAGTTCAAACGAATAAAGAAATATTTGGGGGGGGGGAATAATCGGGCAATTGGGGAGGAACTTAGGGGAGGGGGAAAAAAGATTTTGGGGGGTAAATTTGGGGGGTTTTGGGGGGGGGGCAAAAAAAGGGGGGTTTTGCGAATTAGGGGCTGAAGGGTAAAAGGGTACCGGGGGCCTTAAAGTACACCCAACATGAATTGTAAAAAGGGGGGTAGGGGGGAGGGGAAAAAAGAAAAAAAGAAAGGGGGGGTAGGGAAAATGAAAGAAGTTTTAGCAAATGGGGATTATTAGGGGGGCTGAGAAGTCATCAAAAAATCAACCTGTCATTAAGGGGGAGAATTCAAAATTTTCGTTTTTTTGCTTTTTTTTGGGGGGCGAAAAGCTTTGAAATGACCCCCCAAAGTTTATTAAGGGCTTTTTAACAGAGGGGTATGAATTGTTCATTTTTTTTAAAAAAGATTTCAAAAAGAAAAAATTTGCTTTCAAACCAATGGGGGGAGGCCTTGAGGTTGTTTGTGGGGGCAAATTTTTTGGGAAGCTGAAAAGGGGGGGGGTTCGGGTAATTAAAAAGACGGTTTTTAATCTTCCCCCCTTTTGGTTTTTCGATCCCGTTTGCAATTGAGTTTTTTCCCCTTTTTTGTTCTGTAAACATTTAGCAGTTAGGGGGCCTTTTCCCTTTTTCTTCAAATTTTCACTCTTTCTCTCCCATCGTTTTTTTTTTTTTTTCTTTCCTCCTCTTATTTATTTCTCCATTTTTTTTCTTTTTTCTTTTTTTTCTTTTTTTTTTGGGTTTTAAAAACCTTTTCGCCCCCCCCTATTTCTTTTTTTTATTTTTTGAAAATTTTTTTTTTTCTTTTTTTTTTTTTTTTTTTATATTTATTTTATTAATATGTTTTTTTTTTTTTTTAAATTTTTCATTTTCCTTATTACTGCAAATTTTTAATTATGGAATTTAATATCAAATTTTAAATTTATACAATCCAATTCACCTCTTAAAAATTAAGGATTTGCTAAGAAAAGGAAACCCAAAAAAAAATTTTAAAATTAAAAAATAATCAATATTTTGGGTTGTTAATTAAAAGAAAAAAAGAAATTTAAATTAAATCCTGCCCAAAGCGCTTCCATGCTTTTATATTGAGTGCACTTTTTAGTTTACTCCCAAAAAACTTTTCTTTTGTTTGTGGGGAAAAAAAACAATTTTTCTTTTATCGTATAGGTTGATTGTTGGAAGAAAACTTTGCTTCTTTTTTTTGTTGGTCTGAAAAAAAAATGTATTTTTCTAGAATTTTTTCCTTTCAGAATAATAAATTGATTTATGATACACTGCTGGGAGTTTTTTTCTAGATATCAAATTTTAACTAGATTGTTGAGTTAGTAGGGGGAAAAAAACTTTTCATTTCGTTTTGCCATGAATTTTTTTGAAGCAACCCAAATAGATTACATGAAAAACATTGGTTTTTGTTTTTCTCAAGATTTTTTTTTTTTTTTTTGGGGGGGGGGGGGGGGGGGGGGGGGGGGGGTTTTTTAAATATTGAGCTTCCTGTTACTGCCCAAATTTTTGTTTTTGGTGTTTTGGAAGTGTTTTTGGGCCCACCCCCCATGAAAAATAGATTTTAAAAAGGGGCCAATTTCTTTTTTTTTCATGTTTATTGGGTTTCAAGATTTTTTCCTTTGTGTTATAGTGTAGGTAATGCCGTAATCTTCCCCGTTGACCGTGATCAGGTTTAAGTTTAAAACAATCACTATCCTCCGTAGTGAGGCGAACAAGGTTTCTATTTTCATGTATTTTGTACAGAGAGGTCATATCTGAAATGTTTGATCACCAGTAATTATAACGCTGCTAAAATTGGTATTAGAGATTTTTATGATTTTGTTTCTTGAGGGGGTAATAAAATTGGTTTATTTCGCTCCCCATTGTGCTTGAACTGAAAAAAAGAGGCAAACTAAAAGAAGTGGTAATGGCCTGTGAGGAATAAAAATTTTTTGGTAGGAAAGTAGTCAAAAAAAAATAGGTTATTGATTTCATATTGCACTTTTCAAAATTTAAAAGACTTTTTATTAATTCGTTAAGAAATGGATGGAAAAATAAATCGACAATGAGAACATCTTCAACAAAACCTCCCAAAAAGGGGGGAAAAAAAATTGATTTGGGTTTTTAACTTTATTTGTCCAACCCAAATTTCTTGATTTTCCAAAACGGAGAAAGTAGGGAGAGGTAAAAATCTATAAATTTAAATTTTCTTTATGGGATTTTAGTTTTTCTTTTCCTTAGTGGAGAAAATTACGAGTTTTTGGAGGTGCTTGATATGGTCCTCGTGGCAAATTTTTTTTAAATTTTGTAATGGTCTTTTATTAAAAATGTTAAAAAGTTTGGGTTTAAAATTTAAAAATCACTTAAAAAAGTCTGAATTT
This sequence comes from Centaurea solstitialis, assembly GCA_030169165.1. Taxonomy (NCBI): domain Eukaryota; kingdom Viridiplantae; phylum Streptophyta; class Magnoliopsida; order Asterales; family Asteraceae; genus Centaurea; species Centaurea solstitialis. The sequence goes on from CM058041.1 coordinate 95,243,947, forward strand.
ACATTTTTGGAATTTATAATTAAGTTAGATGCAAATTAAATGATTACTAAGTTGAAATACAAAAAAACACATTTTAAAAAAAAGTGCAAAATTTCTTACCTAACTTTTTTGTTAATTTTTAATGATTTTAATCATCTAAAAAAAACAATTCATTGAAAACGAAAAAATGATTTTTTAAGAAAAAGTTCCCAAAAAAATTAAAAAAAATAATAAATATAATGTGGGGAGCTGACTGGGATGAGGTAAGGTTGCGTAATACTTTCCCCCCACTCCCCTAGCCCCTTTCCCCATGGAAAATTAAAAAGGGTTGCTTGGTTTGGGTTTTGGGTTTTTAAAACCGTAACAGTAACAAAACACTCGGTACAAACTTGAATCATAAAAATCTCAAAATTTTGTTGTTCTATTAAAAATTTTTCTGTACTTTGGTAGCTTTTACTTTTGTGATTTTATGCCTTTTTTCATCTTTGTATTTTATGCCTATTTATCTATGTAAAAAAATTATCATGTTTTCCATTTTTTTTTTTTATCAAAAAAATTTGTCAGCATGTCGTTAGCATTTTTAAAAATGCACTCAAGTGCTACATTACTTTTCCCTCCATTTACTAACAGGGTTTTAGCACCCTTCATCTAATTTTAACGAGGGGCCCAAAAATGATATTATTTGCCAAAATTGATTTAACCACTTATTAAACCTCTGAGTTAAATGGGATCTAATGGTTCCTTTGCTCTTTTAAAAATTTATCTTTAACTTCTGAGAACCCTTTTTACCTACATATTTAAGTTTTCATGGGTGTTTTAATGGGCGTTAAAAACACGCTAAAAAAAGTGAAACGACCCCCCAAAATGTATTTACAATAACCCCCAAATGCCTTGGTCTTTTAATTGGGTTTTCCCCTACTGGGGGTGGACCCCAAAATGCATATTTTTTCTTTTAGTAGGGAATCTTGATGACTTTTTCCCCCTCATTTGTTAAGGGCAATTGGAAATTTGAAGGAGTCTTTTTCGTTGTGAAAGGAAAGTGGTGATGTTGGGAAAACGGAAATGTGTGTGTGTGTGTGGGGGGGGGGGGGGGGGTACATTGTGGTAAAGGAAATTGCCTATTTTGTGTTTTTGTTGTGTTATGTGTTTTGGGGTTTTGTTTTTTGGTCTTTGGTACTTTTGATGTGCTAAAACACGAGTGGAGTGGTCAATGTCCGTGGCTTGAAGATTTTTTATCACGGTGATGATGTGGGAGGGGTTTCCAAGCTATAATGCTGTTTTGAACTTTGGGTTTTGTGTATTTGAGGAAATATTTTTTATTGTATTTATGAATTTTACATTGCTTTTTTGTTTAGCTTTGTGTTCTGGTTTTTTAAAGTTTTTAATTGATTTGAATCATATACTTTGCTGTATGGATTTTGGATTTGTTAAATTGTTTTGTATGCAATTATAATTGATAAAATTAATTTGTTTCTCCTTGTGTGGGTTTAGAAAGGGGAAAGTAGCCCAGTTGGAAGAGTTTTGGGTGTGCCTTGTATTTTTTTTCCTTAGGGTTTTCTTTAGTTTTTTTTTTTTGTGCATTAGATATGAATATATTTTTTATAAAATTTTGTTCTTGTTTTAAATATTGTGGGTTTTGTAGGTGCAATTTGGGGGCAGGGGGATCTCGGGCTGGAAATTAGGGAATTGTTCATACATTGGATTGGTAATCTAAATTTTTTTTGGATATATCTTTACATTTTGGATTAATTTCCCTTTTTGTTTCTTTGAGAGGTTTACTGGTTATGCTTATTTATCTAGGTAAAGATCTAGTCCTTTTTTTAAGGGAAAAAAAGTTTGATTGTGGGAACTAAAAGAACTTTTTAAATTTATAATATATATTTTTTTTTTTTAAATTTTTTTATTAAAAACCCCAGCCTTTTTATACAGGAGAATATTATATATAATATATTAATTTAAGAGGGATTTTTTTTGTGAATATTTTTTTTGTGAATTTGGAACTCAACCCAAAAGGATTTATATTTAATCTTGAAATTGGTAAAAAATTTTTTAATTGATGAAATTAATTTAATTTTTTTTTGATGAAAATTTTGTTTTTTTGGTTTTTTTTTTAGTAATTTTCCATTTTTATGAAATTGTTTCATATATTTTTATAAAACCTTTGATTTCAGAAAAACCAGAAAATATGAAACAATTTCAAAAAAAAAATGTTTCAATTTATAATTTCATCATTGAAAAAATTTTTTAAGAACCAATTTTATTAATGTCTTTTGCGAATTACAAGTTCACAAAAAAAAAGTTACAAAAAACCCCTCTTTTTATATATATGTTTTTTTAATTTTTTTTAAAAAGTCCCGGCTCCGGGTTTCAATGCTGTTATGTAATTGGAAAATCAAGCCAAATGAATGACCGTGAAAGTTGAATACTAGCTTAAAAGCCCAAAAAATAGTTTATAGGTAAAAAAAGTGGGATTTCATTGGGACAAATTTTTTTAAGTGAAAAGGGAAAAGAAGAAAAAGGGTGTTTGAACTTGTGTAGGAAACCTTATTCTTTTCTTTCAGGTTTTTTAAAAAGGGAAAATTTCTCCGGTTATGCCCATAAACTTAAAGGAAAAAAAACCGGGCAAGGTTTAAAATTTTGTATTATTTTTTAGTTTTCTTAAAAAAAATGGTTGATTACCAAGTTTGTTTTCAATAGGATAGTTATACAATATATAAAGCAGAACCCTTTTTTTTGTTTTTACATCTCGGCTTTGTGCTTGCACTTATATTGTTTAAATTTACGTTTTTCGGGTATCACTCAAAATGCACACCTATGACTTACCCAAAAACCATGTACAATAATGTATTACCACTTTTTTTCCCTTTTGTAAACCCCAACTTGTTTCAAATTACCCAACCTGATTTGGACGCAAAAAGGTTAACACTAATGCCCTTTGGGAAAAAAGTAGGAAAAACCGAAAACAACTTTTTCATATGCAAATTTGATGAATGTTTTGGTGCCCCTTTAAAATGCAACCCTTTCCCCCATATTATACGTTACCCCCTTATTCTGTCAACTTTTTTGTTTTCAGGTTTAATGCTTGAGTTAAACGAGTTAAAGAAAACCATTTGCATAGTGTTTTTTAACATTTTTTGTTTTTGTTCATCCCTAGCATTCGCTGCTGGTGTCGGTGAATTTTCCCTCTTTGCCAAAGTGCAGTTTTTTTTAAACCCCCAGTCTTTTTTTATCCAGGCTTATGTCTATTGAAATTTATTTAAAACTGCAAGGAAAATTCCCGTAAACCCCCCTGTAATTTTTTATTTATGTAGAAATTTTCATCTTGTTTTAATTCTTGTTTGTTTTGGTGATAAAATAAATTAATGGTGGGGTTTATTTCAATTTTTTTGAATGGGTTGATCTAAACAAATAATCGAAATCATAGGCTGTCTAAAAGTTTTACTGGTTAAAAAAAGGGATTGTTTTAAGTAAAAGTATGAAAAAAAGAGGCTAATATCACCTTGCAAAAACAATAATTTAAAAAAAACTGTTTAAACCCTAATTTGGTAATTCTTTTATCTTTTAATTTAAAATTTCATGTTTGGATGAAACTGAAAATAGAAAAATCTCTTTTTTAAGTTTTTATTTCCCCTTATTGGTATTATTTGGTTTCTCAGTGCCTTTTGGCATTCCCTAGGGTTGGGTACTTTTGTAATTTATTATTTCGTTCAAGAGAAAATAATGGGCCGATAACTTGAGGAATGGACCAAAAACCAAAAAGGAAAAAAAAAAAGCTTGAAAATGAAGAATGCCCCCCCCCAAGGTAGCACCTTCCTTTTTTTTGTTAATTTTTTTGTAGATTGTGTTTCTTCTTTTCAATAAAAATTGATCCTGCAATGGCATGTATGCTTTGATACGGTATTGTAAATTTATGGGGGTTTAGATTGGCAAGTCACTTTTGCACCCGGTTCTTGAGTGTTATAGTTTTGTTTTGGATGCCAAACCCGGACCCTTTTTTATGCAAGTAGAGTAATAATTGGTGTAAAAATTTACAAAAAGCTAGTTTGTTTTAAATGCAATCTATCCCCTTTGTAAACCAATGAACCCAAATTTTTGGGATTTTATGGGATGGTGAGGGA